>ML802497.1:9005-20346 GCA_009831015.1 Picea engelmannii
GGAAACTTACTGGGATAAAATTTCCACAGAGGAGTCTGGAATATATGGGGCCGAGCCCACTTGGGATTTGTTTGTGGATGCAGTAAAGGAAAAATATTATCGCATTGGAAACTATGAGGACTAGTATATGAGATTGACCACACTATGGTAAGAGAGGGGCCAAGAAGTTTCGGAGTTCATCAATACCTTCCATACCTTGCACACCAATATGGGTATCAAAGACTCCAAACGACATTTGGTTCTGAAATATCGTGTGGCTCTACACAGATACATCCAAACGAAAATGAATTTTCTATACATCTCATCACTAGGTGCTACTTATCGATATGATGTTAAAATTGAGAAGAAATTTAAGCACCAGAATAAACAAGAGTTCAGATCTGCAAATCCAAAACAACCAAAGTATGACAAAGACGACCCTAAAAAACAGTCTCTCGAAAACTAGTCCAAGCCACAGGAAAATAAGGGTCACGGGAAGACAAAGAAGGACACCGGAAAATGGTGTAATTTCCACAAAATCCCCTAGCACAACACTAATGAATGTCGCTCAAAACAGTCATTAGTGGTCGAGATCAAAGACAAGGAGCCGAACCTTGATTCAAAATCTGATTCTGAAAATATCGGTAAAAGACAGATCATCGACACAGACCTCAGTTCTATTGTCGCGACCACAACAATTCAGCCAAAAGAACCTCATCTCACCAGAGGTCGTCAAACAGTTGGGATTGTTGGAAACACCACACCTACAGCCATACAATATCGGGTGGCTTTGCCAAGGGCGAGATCTCTGTGTCAGCCAAAAATGTTGATTGTGATATGGAATCCATCCCTTCAAGGATGAGGTATTATGTGATATTTCCCCACTGCATGTTGGTGATGTTCTCTTGGGCCAACCATATATGTGGAAGTGCCATGCTATTTATGAGTCTCGACCTCACAGTGTCATTTTTTATCTGGGGGGTCATATCTATAGAATACCAGAGGTATTTCCAACAAATGTTCCACATAAACAGTTCCTCAAGGTAGTATCTTATACTACAAAATTCAACTTCTTCACAATCTATTCAAAAGGTGAACAAAATGATGTTGCAACCACTACAGCCTCGGCCCAAGCACCTTCTATCCAAAAGAAGTAGATCGACAAGATTGCAACAAAGTGTAAATATTCCTTCTACACACAAGAATATCATGTATCCAGATTGGTTAAAAAGGTCCAACCCTTCCAGCCACATGTTCGTGATAACCTTCAACAATCTAAGCAACGCAACTTCTCCAACAAGGCAAGCAATTCATCAAGATGTAGATTCAACAAACGCTTTCCCATCTCCCCAGGAACTCAACACAATGGAGACCATTGATTCCTACGGAGGGAGGATTGATCTAGGTGGATACTGGTGGACACCCACCTTTTCCAACTGGCTCAAAACAATTTTCTGGCAATTTTGGTAATTTACAATTTTTAGCAGTTTTTAACTTCTAGAGCCATTTTGAGGGCCTAAATGAAGGTTTTTTGGGATATAGCTTATCAATGATAGCTGAAGGCTCTAATTTATCCCCCTAAATGAATCTCCTCGACGATACCTTTCCAATGAGCTATTGTGTGCCCCAAAGAAAGATCATATGCCAAAGTTACGCCCCCGGGAAGTTGATACACCAAACTACCTAAAACGGGGTCCACACAACTGTTGGCTTTTCATCTTCCGGGGTTAGGGTTTTGGATTTTATTTATGATAAAAATGCCCTTGGAGCTTCATTGTTAAATCATATTCTTGCGAATGTGAGTAGCCGTCACAACTCTTCTCAGAGATAAGCTTCCACCATTCTAGCGAGTCTTTCACTTTGTATTTTTACAGTCTCTGTACAATTATTTCATTAATATAAATCGTGTATTATTGTACCTCTATGTTTATGGTTGCATATCTTATATGTTTCTATTATATTATTGGATATCTGTGATATCTATGTGCATTTATTTATTATATCTCCGCTCTCATTTCATGCCGAAAATAATTTGGATCATTGGTATCAGCGTAGGCTGGTCTTGATAATTTTTCAGTGCATGTCCCCGACGAGGTCTGAGTATAGAAATTTGGGTCTCAAGCTTGTCTCTCTTGAATACAATCAATCTCGCATGCCCAAGAAACCCTCCATGGCGGAAGAAAAGAAAAATGACGGAGCAGATGATTCTATCAATATGTTGCTTGAGCAAGATCTCACGCGACAGAGGGACGAAATGATTGAGAATTTTTCCCACATCCTTCAACTCTTGTTGATAGAATAAGGAGTATCCTCATCAAGTCGACAATTTGGAGGCACCTCACCTTTTAAGGTACAGGTCAATTTTGATATTCCTATATTTGAAGGTCAAATATATGCAGATGCCCTAGATAAATGGTTAAATCTGTTAGAATGTTATTTCTCTGTTCACAATTTTTTCGACAGAGAAAAGATCATATTCATGCTCTTTAAGGCTCTCCCCCATGTCAAACATTGGTGGGAAAATTATTGGGAGCAAATTTCCACATAGGAGTCTGGAATATATGGGGCCAAGCCCACAGATTTGTTTGTGGATGGAGTAAAGGAACAATATTACCCCGTTGGCAACTATGAGGACCAATATATGAGATGGACCACACTGGGGCAAGAGAGGGGCCAAGCAGTTCCATATTTCACCAATACCTTCCATACCTTGCGAACCAAGCTGGGTATCAAAGACTCTGAATGACATTTTGTTCTTAAATACTGTGGGGCTCTACACAGATACATCCAAACTGAAATGGATTTTCTGTACATCTCATCACTCGGTGTTGCTTATCGATATGCTGTTAAAATCGAGCAGAAATTTAAGCACTAGAAAAAACAAGAGTTCGGATCTGAAAATCTAAAAGAACCAAAGAATGACAAAGATGACCCTAACAAACAGTCTCCCAAAAACCAGTCCAAGCCACATGAAAAGAAGGGTCATGGTAAGAAAAAGGACACCAGAAAATGGTGCGATTTCCAAAAAATCCCTTCTCACAACACCGATGAATGTTGCTCAAAACAGTCATTAGTGGCCGAGATCAAAGACAAGGAACCGAACCCTGATTAATAATCTGATTATGAAAATATTGGTAAAAGACATATCATCGACGCATACCCCACTGCTATTTTCACGATCGCAACAATTCATCCAGAAGAACCTCATCTCAACATATGTCATCAAATAGTTGGGATTGTCGACAACACCACACCCACAACCATACAACATCGAGTGGTTTCACCAACGATGAGATCTCTGTGTCAGCCAACAATGTCGATTTTCATATGGCATCCAAACTTTCAAGGATGAGGTATTATGTGATGTTGTCCCACTGGATGTCTATGATGTTCTCTTAGGCCAACCATATATGTGGAAGTACCATGTTGTTTATGAGTCTCGACCCCATAGTGTCATTGTTTCTCTGGGGGGTCATCTCTACAGACACCATAGGTAGTTCTGACTACTGTTCCACCTAAACAGTTTTGTAAGGTAGTATCTCATACTACAAAATTTAGCTTCTTCACAATCTGTTCAAAAGGTGAACATAATGATACTGCAACCACTATAGCCTCGGCCCAAGCACCTTGTATCCAACAAAAGCAGGTCAACAAGATTGCAACAAAGTGTAAATATTCCTTCTTCACACGAGAATATCATGTAGCTAGAATGGTTAAAAAGGTCCAACCCTTCCAACCACATGTTCGTGATAACCTTCAACAAGCTAAGCAACGCAACTTCTCCAACAAGGAAAGCAACTCATCAAGATGTAGATTCAACAAACGCTTTTTCCTCTCCCCCAGGAACTCAATGCAATGGAGAACATTGTTTCCTAAGGAGGAAGTATTTATCTAGGTGGATATCATTGGCCACCCACCTTTTCCAACTAGCTCAAAACAATTTTTTGGCAATTTTGGTAATTTACTATTTTTAGCATTTTTTAACTTCTGGAGCCATTTTGAGGGCCTAAATGAAGGTTTTTTCGGATAGAGATTATTAATGATAGCTGAAGGCTCTGATTGATTCCCCTAAATTAATCTCCTTGGAGATACATTTCCAATGAGCTATTGTGCGCCCCAAATGGAGATCATATGCCAAAGTTACGCCCTTGGGAAGTTGATACACCAAACTACCCAAAACGGGGTCCACAAAATTGTTGTCTTTTCATCTTCCGAGGTTAGGGTTTTGGATTTTATTTATTATTAAAAGGCCTTTGGATCCTTTTTGTAAAATCATCTTCTTGCGAATGTGAGTAGCCATCACATCTATTCTTAGAGATAAGCTGCCACCATTCTAGCAAGTCTTTCACTATGCATTTTTACAGTCTCTATACATTTATTTCATTAATAGAAATCATGTATTACTGTACCTCTGTGTTTATGGTTGCATCTATGATACATTTTTTTTATATTATTGGATATCCACGATATCTCTTTGCATTTCTTTATTATATCTCTGCTCTCATTTCATGCCAAAAATAATCTGGATCACTCACATTGTCACACTATCACAATACTCTCACACTCTCACACTATCACAATACTCTCACATTGCCACACATTCTCTCACATAATATTGATTATGAGTATTTTAAATTACTTCATTTGTATCAAACTCTTGACCTTTCTCTCTCTCTCTCTCTCTCTCTCTCTCTCTCTCTCTCTCTCTCTCTCTCTCTCGTCTATATCCATCTCAGTCTTGACCTCTCTCTATCCCTCTCAACCTCTCTCTATCCCTCTCACACTCACAAACTCTCTCTCTCTACCCCCCTCTTTTTCTTCTTCTCTCTCTCTACCCCCCTCTCTGTCTTCCTCTCTCTCTGCCCCCTCTTTGTCCTCCTCTAGTCTCTCCCTCTCACATCAAACATTCTCTCATATAATATTGATTGGGAGGAATTTAACTTACTTCATTTGTATATATCACACTCTTGACCTCTCATATTATCTTTCTCTCTCTCCATATCACTAGTATCGACCTCTCTCTTTCCCTCCCACACTCTCACACACACTCTCTCTCTAGCTTTCCCCCCTCTTTGTCATAATATCTCTCTCTTCCCCACTCTTTGTCTTCATATCTCTCTACCCCCCTCTCTGTCTTCCTTTCTCTCTCTCTCTTACATCACGCATTCTCTCATATACCAGTTGTGAGTACTTTAACTTACTTCATTTGTATATATCACACTCTCGATCTCTATTCTTCTCTTTCTATCTTTCCATCTCACTAGTCTTGACCTCTCTCTCTCCCTCCCACACTCTCACACACTCTCTCTCTACCCACCCTTCTCTCTATCTTCATCTATCTCTACCCCACCCCTCTCTCTATCTTCCTCTCTTTCCCTCTCACATCACACATTCTCTATGTCTTCCTCTCTCTCCTTCTTACACTCTCACACATTATCTCATGTAATATTGATTGTGAGTAATTTAACTTACTCCATTTGTATCACACTCTCAACCTCTCTTCTACTCTCTCTCTCTCTCTCTCTCTCTCTCTCTCTCTCGTCTCTCTCTCTCGAGTCTCTCTCCATATCACTCTTGAACTTATAGGGATAGATGGTTCTACTAGGGCCAAAGTGGATATAGTTGTTTCTTGTGCATAGAGGAGGAGAGGGAGAGAATAATATGAGGGAGGGAGAGTCAACAAGCTGAGTCATATTTTTATTTTTTAACGACACAGTTAGCACATGCCTCGATCTTCCATTTCACCTCTATATATCTCCCTATGTTTTTAATCCTTCCTCCAACCCTCTCTCTCCATCTCACTCACAAACTATGATATTCTGATCTATCTCTCTATCTATCCATTTCATTGATCTCAACCTATCATAGTTTTCTAACACACTCTCACACTATCATATTACTCTCACATTTTCACACTACCACAATACTCACACACTCTCACACTCTCACAGTACTATCACACTCTCACACATTCTCTCACATAATATTGATTATGAGTAATTTAACTTACTTCATTTGTATCACACTCTTGACCTTTATTTCTCTCTCTCTCTCTCTCTCTCTTGAGTCTATATCCATCTCACTCTTGAATTCATTAACTGGGCGACTGTAGTTTGCTTCTGCTGAATGAATTTTTTAGTTTTCCTTTCTTGATGTGGTATTAGAGCATGTCCTAGGGTTGGGGAAATTACAATGTGGTATCAGTACCTAACCGAGAACTTGAGGACCAAACTCTCTCTATGCCTCTCAACCTCTCTCTATCCCTCTCACACTCACAAAATCTCTCTCTCTACCCCCATCTTTTTCTTCCTCTCTCTTTACCCCCCTGTCCATCTTCCTCTCTCTCTCTCTCTCTACCACCCTCTTTGTCCTTCTCTCTCTCCCTCTCACATCAAACATTATCTCATATAATATTGATTGGGAGTAATTTAACTCACTCATTTGTATATATCACACTCTCGATCTCTCTTCTTCTCTTTCTCTCTCTCCATATCGCTAGTATCGACCTCTCTCTCTCCCTCCCACACTCTCTCTCTACCCTGACCCCCTCTTTGTATTATTATATCTCTCTACCCCCATATTTGTATTCATATCTCTCTACCCCCCTCTCCGTGTTCCTCTCTCTCCCTCTCACATGAAACATTCTCTCATATATCAGTTGTGATTAATTTAACTACTTCATTTGTATATATCAAACTCTCGATATCTATTCTTCTCTTTATCTCTCTCCATATCACTAGTATTGACCTCTCTCTCTCTCCCTCCCACACTCTCACACACTCTCTCTACCCTACCCCCCTCTTTGTCTTACTCTCTCTCTCTATATCCCCCTCTTTGTCTTCATCTATTTCTACCCCACTCTCTGTCTCCATCTCTTTCCCTCTCACATCACACATTCTCTATGTCTTCCTCTCTCTCCCTCTTACACTCTCACACATTCTCTCAAGAAATATTGATTGTTAGTAATTTAACTTACTCCATTTATATCACACTCTCAACCTCTCTTCTACTCTCTCTCTCTCTCTCTCTCAAGTCTCTCTCCATCTCACTCTTGACCTTATCGATATAGATGGGTCTACTAGGGAGGAAGTGGATATAGTTGTTTCTTATGCATGAAGGGGGAGAGGGAGAGAACAAGTTGAGGGAGGGAGAGAGCCAACAAGCTGAGCTGAATTTTTCATTTTTTAACAACACAGTTAGCACATGCATCGATCTTCAATTTCACCTCTATATACCTCCCTATATTTGTACTCCTCCCTCCAACCCTCTCTCTCCATCTCACTCACAACCTATGATCTTATTCTTTGTCTCTCTATCTATCCATGTCATTGATCTCAACCTATCACAGTTTTCTAACACACTCTCACATTATCATTGTACTCTCACATTGTCACGCTATCATAGTACTCTCACACTCTCACGCTATCATGGTACTCTCACACTCTCACACATTCTCTCACATAATATTGATTATGAGTAATTTAACTTATTTCATTTGTATCACACTCTTAACCTTTCTCTCTCTCTCTCTCTTGAGTCTATATCCATCTCACTCTTGACCTCTCTCTATCCCTCTCACACTCACAAAATCTCTCTCTCTACCCCCCTCTTTTTCTTCCTCTCTCTCTACCCCCCTCTCTATCTTCCTCTCTCTCTACCCCCCTCTCTGTCCTCCTCTCTCTCCTTCTCACATCAAACATTCTCTCATACAATATTGATTGGAAGTAATTTAACTTACTTCATTTTTATATATCACACTCTCAACCTCTCTTATTCTATTTCTCTCTCTCCATATCACTAGTATCTACCTCTCTCTCCCTCCCTACCACACTCTCACACACTCTCTCTCTCTAACCTGACCTCCTCCTTGTCTTACTATATCTCTCTACCCCCATATTTGTCTTCATATCTCTCTACCCACTTCTCTGTCTTCCTCTCTCTCCCTCTCACATCACACATTCTCTCATATATCAGTTGTGAGTAATTTAACTTAATTCATTTGTATATATCACACTCTCAACCTCTGTTATGTGCTTTCTCTCTCTCCATATCACTAGTCTTGACCTCTCTCTCTCCCTCCCACACTCTCACACACACTCTCTCTACCCCAACCCCCTCTTTGTTGTACGCTCTCTCTATCTACCCCCCTCTCTGTTTTCATCTATCTCTACCCCCCTCTTGGTCTTCCTCTCTTTYCRTCTCACATAACACATTCTCTATGTCTTCCTCTCTCTCCCTCTTACACTCTCACCGATTCTCTGATGTACTATCGATTGTGAGTAATTTAGCTAACTCCATTTGTATCACACTCTCAACCTCTCTTCTACTCTCTCTCTCTCTTGAGTATCTCTCCATCTCACTCTTGACATTATAGGGATGGACGGGTCTACTAGGGTTGAAGTGGATGTAGTTGTTTCTTATGCATAGAGGGGGAGAGGGGAGAACACGTTGAGGGAGGGAGAGAGCCAAAAAGTTGAGCTGCATTTTTTTATTTTTTAATGACATAGTTAGCACATGCCTCGATATTCCATTTCACCTCTATATACCTCCCTATGTTTGTACTACTCCCTCCAACCCTCTCTCTCCATCTCACTCAGGACCTATGATCTTCTGCTCTGTCTCTCTATCTATCCATGTCATTGATCTCAACCTATCACAGTTTTGTAACACACTATCATAGTACTCTCACATTGTCACACTATCATAGTACTCTCACACTCTCACACTATCACAGTACTCTCACACTCTCACACATTATCTCACATAATATTGATTATGAGTAATTTAACTTACTTCATTTGTATCACGCTCTTAAACTTTATTTTTATCTCTCTTTCTTGATTCTATATCCATCTCACTCTTGACCTCTCTCCATCCCTCTCAACCTCTCTCTATCCATCTCACACTCACAAAATCTCTCTCTCTCTACCCCCCTCTTTTTATTCCTCTCTCTCTACCCCCCTCTTTGTCTTCCTCTCTCTCTACCCCCCTCTTTTTCCTCCTATCTCTCCCTCTCACATCAAACATTCTCTCATATAATATTGATTGGGAGTAATTTAACTTACTTCATTTATATATATCACACTCTCAACCTCTCTTCTTCTCTTTCTCTCTCTCTCCATATCACTAGTATCGACCTCTCTCTCTCCCTCCCACACTCTCTCTACCCTAACCCTATATTTGTCTTACTATATACCTCTACCCCCCTCTTTGTATTAATCTCTTTCTAGCCCCCTCTCTTTCTTCCTCTATCTCCCTCTCACATCACACATTCTCTCATATATCAATTGTGAGTAATTTAAATTACTTCATTTGTATATATCACACTCTCGACCTTTGTTCTTCTCTTTATCTCTCTCTATCTCACTATTATTGACCGCTCTCTCTCTCCCTCCCACACTCTCACACACACTCTCTCTACCACAACCCCCTCTTTGTCTTACTCTCTCTCTCTCTACCCCCCTCTTTTTCTTCCTCTCTTTCCCTCTAACATCACACATTCTCTATGTCTTCCTCTCTCTCCCTCTTACACTCTCACACATTCTCTCATGTAACATCGATTGTGAGTAATTTAACTTACTCCATTTGTATCACACTCTCAACCTCTCTTCTACTCTCTCTCTCTCTCTATCTCTCTCTCGTCTCTCTCCATCTCACTCTTTTCCTTATAGGGATAGATGGGTCTACTAGGGAAGAAGTGAATATAGTTGTTTCTTATGCATAGAGGGGGGAGAGGGAGAGAACAAGCTGAGGGAGGGAGAGATCCAACAAGTTGAGCCGTATTTTTCATTTTTTAACGACGCAGTTAGCACATGCCTAGATATTCCATTTCACCTATATATACCTCCCTATGTTTGTACTCCTCTCTCCAACCCTCTCTCTCCATCTCACTCACAACCTATGATATTATGCTCTATCTCTCTATCTATCCATGTCATTAATCTCAACCTATCATAGTTTTTTAACACAATCTCACACTATCATAGTACTCTCACACTATCACGGTACTCTCACACTCTCACACATTCTCTCATGTAATATTGATTATGAGTAATTTAACTTACTTCATTTGTATCACACTCTTGACCTTTATTTCTCTCTCTCTCTCTTGAGTCTATATCCATATCACTCTTGACCTCTCTCTATCCCTCTTGACCTCTCTCTATCCCTCTCACACTCACAAACTCTCTCTCTCTCTCTCTACCCCCATTTTTTTCTTCCTCTCTCTCTACCCCCCTCTTTGTCTTCCTCTCTCTCTACCCCCCTCTCTATCCTCCTCTCTCTCCCTCTCACATCAAACATTCTCTCATATAATATTGATTGGAAGTAATTTAACTTACTTCATTTGTATATATCACACTCTCAACCTCTCTTCTTCTCTTTCTCTCTCTCAATATCACTAGTCTCTACCTCTCTCTCTCTCCATACCACACTCTCACATACTCTCTCTTTCTCTACCTCGACCCCCTATTTGTCTTACTATCTCTCTCTACCCCCCTCTTTGTCTTAATCTCTCTCTACCCCCGACCCCCTATTTGTCTTACTATCTCTCTCTACCCCCATATTTGTCTTAATATCTCTCTACCCCCCTCTCTGTCTTCCTCTCTCTCGCTCTCACATCATACATTCTCTCATATATCAGTTGTGAGTAATTTAACTTACTTCATTTTTATATATCACACTCTCGACCTTTCTTCTTCTCTTTCTCTCTCTCCATCTCACTAGTCTTGACCTCTCTCTCCCTCCCACTCTCTCACACACTCTCTCTCTATCCCACCCCCCTCTTTGTCTTACTCTCTCTCTCTCTCTACCCCCCTCTTTTTCTTCATATATCTCTACCCCCATCTTTGTCTTCCTCTCTTTCCCTCTCACATCACACATTCTCTATGTCTTCCTCTCTCTCCCTCTTACACTCTCACACATTCTCTCATGTAATATATATTGTGAGTAATTTAACTTACTCCATTTTTATCACACTATTAGACTCTCTTATACTCTCTCTCTCTCTCTCTCTCTCTCTCTCTCTCTCTCTCTCTCACTCTTGACCTCTCTCTATCCCTCTCACACTATCACAAACTCTCTCTCTACCCCCCCTCTCTCTACTTCAATCCGCTCTTTGTCTTACTCTCTCTCTCTATCACCCTTTATGTCTTACTCTATGTCCCTCTCACATCACACATTCTCTCATATATCAATTGTGAGTAATTTAACTTACTTCATTTGTATATATCACACTCTCAACCTCTCTTCTACTCTTTCTCTCTCCATCTCACTAGTCTTGGCCTATCTCTCTCCCTCCCACACTCTCAAACAATCTCTCTCTACCCTGTGCCCCTCTTTGTGTTACTCTCTCTCTCTCTCT
>ML802497.1:23131-43753 GCA_009831015.1 Picea engelmannii
CCCCCCCCTCTCAGTTGTTCTAGTATTTCCCACACCTCTATCTATCCCTCTCACACTTGTTATAGAAATATTTGCATCACCTCATGCAATCTTGCATAGAGGGAATTTTTCCATTTCCCTATGCAGACTTGAAATACCGTTTTTGCAAATCCAAGAGATAAAAACATGTTTTTTCCACATATACGTGCCTTGCCTATATTACACCATTCATATACGCAGGTTACACCACTACATCCCGTGTACATCGGGATTTGTGCCCAAAATTAAAAAATGGTGTCGGGTTTCCATGTCACGTCACGAGATCAATGATCCTTGGGCTTCCATATACTTCAAGCATTCTAACTCGACCCTTCAGTTCCACTTGAAGGCTACAAATGGGCCAAATCCGAGCTATGGAAAAGAGGAGAAAGAATTCAACTTTGAGAGCAAAGTTACTATGGAGAAATTATTCACTTCACATTGAGTCTGCATTCCTTTGTCCTTTAAGTCTGAACACATTGTTCAACCCCCAAGATCTTCCCTTATTGATTGAGAACCTCATTGTCTCTCTTATATGATATTTCCTTTGGTCGAGGATTGAAGTGGTGGAGGCCCAACTAGAAGGAACTTAGTTTCTCGGTTCCGAACTGTGCCGACTCGGAAGTTTGTAACTCATTCACTTCTGTTGATTACATATTAATAGTAATACTCTTTTCTCATCCAATTGATATCTTGAAAATATTTGAATTTTTATTCCATGGATGTATTTGTTATGAATATTGATGGATTATGCTATTGAATGGGATAACATTATCTATTATCATCATATCCTTCCATTTGTTGGTTGTTGAGGACTAGTTGCAGGTATATTTCTTTGGGTCAAGTGCTCAATGGTGGACTTCATCGAACATCTAGATGACGTAGGCATTTTATCTTATCTTGCTAGAATATTTGTTTATATAACATACTTGATATTAGAGTCAATTTCTGCAGTCATTTCTGTCTGTTGTGGTTTACCCCTAGCCATAGAGAGATTTTCCTCATAACCGAATTAGCGACCATACTAGGGAGAGAATCTTATTTTTCAGGGTTTGGAGTGTTTTTCTCCTTAGATTGCTCTCATTTATATTTAGTTTCTTGTCGTATGATTGCTTGACAGCCTATGTTCAGTCCGAGTCTAAGTTTCTTAGCCTTATCCTTAGCCTGACTGTGTTTTGACACATATACGCGGGTTTTTGCTTGACAGTCATGTACATACGTGTGCTCTCCTTCTGCAAGATGCGTACATACACGCTTTTCCCTTGAACAATTGCGTACATCAACCTTTGTTGCTTGGTGTTTGGGTTTGATGGTTGTTGGGTAGGTTTTGATGATTTCTTAGTCTTTTTGGGTCTCTTTGGTGACTGTTAAGTGTCTGTGGAGTGACATGAAACCTGTCTTTGGTTGAATTTTTGGGCAGTGCCTTTCTCCTCATATTTTTCATTTGATTCTCCTTGCATCTTTGGCTGGGTGTTTTTCTTCTTGATATCCTACTTGGTTTGTCTCTGTTTACACATAGTAGAGTCTTTATATCAAGCTATTGTTCAGTCCTTGCATTTTCATTTTATTATATTGAAAATACAAAAATATCAAGCATTTTACATTGTTGGAATTTTGATCTTTTGAGTCTTTATCATTTATCTTAGTGCATGTAAAGAAAGATTCCATTTTATTTAGAGTTGCATCATTTTATTGAAAATTTCATTTTTGAAAAGCATATCATTTATTGGAAATTGAAGTTAGGAATTTGCATTGTATTCATATTAACTTATTTTACTTGTTGAGTCATAACATCACTAGTTTCACGATCGCACCTTTTGAGTAAGTAAGGCCATTAAAAGTAACACTATAATTTAAAATTGATTAGTAATGATTTTATTTTTCTAGGGTGCACAAACTAGCTTGGGATTTAGATCCTTGTAATAGGATTTTGTGAGCAAAATTATCCAAGGATATTAAATCAATATATGTGTCTAACTAAGAGAGTGGATAAATCCATTTTATAATTAGTAATATCAAGAGGATCTGCTTACACCAGAGTTAAGCACGAGGTCACATGAGTTTGGTTGAAGGGATATCCCCCCAATACCTTGTTAGCGTCAGATATATTTATGGGGATCTATTCGTATATGGGGATATGTCTAGTTCCCTTACCTCCGTGAGAGTTGGTGCTTTCAAGTTTCTGGGATTTTCTACCCTGCCCATACGATGGACATGACTTACGACTGTTCGCATGTGCATCGGTCATACCATGGTTTCTTAGTTGCTTGTCTTAGGTACCACATAGGTTACTTGCAGGGGTTATTTTACAGGTACCCTGTGTCATATAAGGGTCAGAAAACACACAACCTTTATGGAGGATTACCTCTCTGAAGGGATCTGACCGACTAGTTGTTAAGCCCATGAGAGCCATTATAATTGATTATGTTTCCTCCAATCTTTGGTAGCAGAGTCTCAGGACCCTCTTGGGTGAAGCATACCTACTTTAGAGAAGGAGGTCCCTTTCAAACACTTTATCATGTTTGTGTGCATATTGGTCATTTGATTATTTTTGGTGTGCTCTTTGATTCTTAATAGACCTTTGGGATTTTATACCATGCCTTGAGTTGTCGTTATAATGAATAGTGGAGTCCCCGTGGTTCCCTCCTTTACCACTACCCCCCCCATGACATTCCCTCATTTCATGGAGACAAATCTGTCCTCTTTTCATAATTGTATGCATAATTATGACACTCAATCCATGCCTTGGGTCTCTAGCCATTTTCCTATTGATATTCCAAACATACCTTCACCCTTTCCATGCTCTCCCTATTCCACTTATATGAATCCTAGTTTTGGATCTGGGGGTACCATGGCCCCACCATCTACGTCTTCATTTGATAGGAGTCATGTCTCTCTACCAACTCTCAATGTGGGAGGTTGGAACCTCCCCTCTTATGGAACTAGTCCTATTGATGGTTTTTTAGGAGCTAGTACTCAAATGGGTGGTGTTGGAATAGGGGAAGACCCACGGTTCAATGCTTCAACAACGCACCAACAAAACCCTAACTATTGGCCCTTTAGACAACACCTGCAAAGCAGATGAAGTCTTACCCGAGGTAGAGGCAGGGGTGGTTGCATGACTTAAGTGTCTACAACCTAGATGGGACACAAATCTATGATCACAGTACTTAACAACACACTTATCAGTTAACATTCATTAATATTTAACTCTTATCCACTTCACAGGAGAAAACCCTAATTATAGAATAATGAAATATTCAACAAGATATAACACATCTAAGCACTTAGCATATAGAAATAGATCAAATCTAACATTCATTCACATCACTAAACACTAAGATACTATATCAGATTCATCTAACATATTTTTCTACACTAATCATAACTCACATAACAACCATAATGCACAAAGAAACCCCAACACATGATATACGTGGTTCACCCCCGGCGTGGGGCTACATCCACCAACTCTTTTTATATTTATTATCTTCATTCAATGCACATATCCACAAAACCCACTCCGCATAGGACATGAGATCTATGCACACCTCGCCAGATCCTCCTTCCCCGATTTAGGTCACAACACAAAGCCTTCTTACACAGTCGGCACACCAACTTCTTACATTCACTTGCAATTAGCTCTGCAAGTCTTAACACATAGTATGCACAAATCCTCTAGCTCCACACTAAGCCACAAACATTCACTACTACTACTAATACTACTACTACTACTTTCTTACATCGCCTAGATATCTATTTATAGATTGCAAAAGTGGCCTAAACATGTGTAAGCCCATGGGCCGACATTCCATTCCCATTACATAAAACCCTAAACCCAAAATGACCTAAAAAGGGGCCAAGATCCTGCGATCTCTGATTCACCTGGCGCTCCACCTTCGACCAACCTGTTGAAGTCACAGAAATGGTCAAACATGACCAAGGTTATCCAAAACTTTGTCAAGGGTGAATAGGCCCCCAACACTCACCTGTGACTCGTCCCGAGTCACTCTGATCTGGGTAACTCTACCTCTAAGGCCTCGAGCTTGGCTCAAGCTACCTCAACCTATTTCTTTGCCAGAGCCTCTTGCTCGGTGAAATATTGAATAAAATTCTCAGTCATAGGTCCTTCTAAGTGTTGTTCTACTGTGGTGACCACTTGTTCCAGTTCTGTACCTCATACTTCAATTTCCTCAAAAAGTGTGCAAGCTTCATCCTGCACTGGCTGGAGCTTCTGAGTCATTTCCATGACTTTAATCTGGATGACATGTAACTTCTATTGAACCATGCACTGTTCTTGGGACCTTTTCATCCTCTCGACTACTGACAATTGCTTCAACTGCGCTTGCTGCTTTGCCTCCTGGAGCTGTGACTCTAGTGTTCTTAGTTCAAGGTCCTTTGCAAGGTGCTCGTAAGTCTATGCACTTTGACTGCTGAGATGTTTTCATTCTAAGGCCAATGCCTTGTGATGCAGGAGAATCACCAACGTCAAGTGAGCGTGGGGCAAGCGCAACACATTTTGAGCACATGATAAATTGTTTAAAACTTTTGAATATTGGATGCACCAAACTTAAATGTGATAGTTAAGGAGAGGCGTACTTATATATTGTAAAGGACCTTGAGCGATCCACTCTTGTCCATAGTAGTTAGAAAGAATTTATGTTAGTAGGTAGCTTTAAATTATCTGATGAGATAGTTTTAGGAGTGGAGGGAAAACGGATATAGACACCCTCAGTGTGTATTGTAACCTTATCATAAGAGAGAATAGAAGAGAAGAAGAGTGTTGTATAGCAGACCCCATGTACAAAAGATCTGGATAAATACAAAGAAACTGTGATTCAGACTCATGGTGTTCATATCTTCTCTGTGTATGCATATTTAAATGTTATGCTCATGAATTTTTTACTCTTTGTGTCATGCAATTGCTTTTATGCTATGTATGAATGATTTCTTGTTGAATATTTGAAATCTGAGAGGAAAGGGAAGTGGAATGATTTTCAATTGTTTCTCTGCCTGAGAAATATTTCCTACAAGGAGTGCAGTTGAATTGTCCGCAAGGAGTGCGTTGACAAAAGGTTCAGAGGTTCATCTCTGAAAGCTTAGGAGAGATAACGTTTGTTCTCATATCCACACAGAGGTGCAAGCAGGCACATGAGCCGTGCAAGGGGGTGCAGGCCGAGGAAAAAATCATAGTTTCAAACCTGAGAAAGGTATTGAGAAACCGTTGTTGCAGAGTGTGCACAAGGTCGAAGAGCATTCAACACTTCAAGTGTTTGGAGGTTGCCGCAAGGAGTGCGTGCAAAGGTCTTTTTTTGAGACTCGAAGTTGTGAGGTGCAAGCAACACAAGGAGTTGGTGCATATTGAGTGATTAGAAGGCATTGAAGTTTTGTGTCACAGGTGGATAAATCTGGGGAAGAATCCTTGTTTCACTTCACATAAATCATCAGGGGGGAAGAAACAGACAGTTAGAATTCTCTGTGGAGAATTAGCGAAATCCCATCCGCCGTCCGATCTGACAAAGAAGCGAGGAGGTTACGACGGTTATAGAGTTTCAATCTTAGGAGATCGTGAGCCGTTGGATCCTCACCTAGTTACCCGTCAGTCGTCTGATCCGACAGGAGTTTCATGGGGATTAAAACCTCTCAAGCTGAGCGAAGGTCCCGAAGAGCATCGGGATATTGAGGCATCAGAGTTTGGGATATTGGAAATCCCGTGGACAAGAGATTGGGTAAATCCACAGTGGAAACCCTGATACATATCAAAATCGTCCACCTATTGGGACACATGGTAGGAATCAAGAACCATTGGCATATCAGAAGTTTAGAGACCAAGATTTCGAGACCCTTTGAGTCCTGGAACAACAAAAGGATCACAACTGTGGATCTCAGTAAGGACACATGTTGCGTGATTATCCAAATCGGAGTTTCGGTCATCGGGACTCACATAAGTGAGTGTTTTGGCTTTGCAGTTGGTGAAGTCTGAGATTTGATCTGAACCATCCATCTTTGAGTATGCGTGGCAACAATCTCGACTTTCAGAAAAAATCCCGAAAGGGGAAAGTCATATCGGGAAATCAGAACTCGAGAGAACGGGAAAATCGAAGACAAATGCATTTCGGCATTTGAAATCACGAAGTCCCGAGGGAGATCTGGAGTCGTTGGTTTAGTAGATGATCATGGCCATTGATTGTGTCTAAGTCAAAAAGGGGTTCTCAGTGACGTCATATCGGGATTCGGAGAATCGGGGATCCGGAGGACAAGAGGTCACATACTTTTCGACATCAGAAACCCCGAAAGGTGATAGGACTGCGGTCATATGAAGGGAGGTCATGTGGACCCAAAGTCTAGCCCAGGGGACTAGTGGAAGTGAAGCATCACGGGATATCGGAGATCAGGAAATTGGGAAACAAAAGGAAAAGAGTTGTGATATCTAGAATTCGAAACCCCAAAACCCAAAATTCCATTGTCTTGTCGTGAAGATAACAGTGACCATGGCCTAGAGGCTGCGAGGAGCAGAAAAGACCTGTGGGTCAATTTTTTTTAGATATTCCAGTGGAGAATCGAAAGAGACACTCTGTCTCAAGAGAAAAATTAGAACGACCCTTAAAGACCGGGAGGTCAGTGCAGAGGCCTTTGTCGAGGCAGAGGGTGTGGTCTGCGTCAGGTTTGGTATAAGAGCCCAGAAAGGATTCTTTTCTTTCTGTAGTAGAGAAAAAGAGAATTCACCATGCCGCCAAGGAGAAGAGACATGCAAACACCTGATCAGCCAGAGGAAAGGGAAATACCAAGAAGAAGAGGTAGGCAGATGATTGATCCAGCCATGGAGAGAGAGATGCATGATCTATGAGCCAGACTCGAAGACATGGAGATAGCCCAAATATGCACAGTCAGTGTTGGGGATCTAAGTGATTCCGAAAGCGAAATTGAAGTTGAACATGAAGAAGAAGTTGCAGCCGAAGATGCAGCAAACGAACGTTTGATTAGAGCTATTTCAAGAATGGGTGCAAGAGAGAAAATGGACATTCCAGTTTATGAGGGAAATATGGATATTGAAGAGCTTCTAGAGTGGATTAGAGCCCTGGACACATACTTTGACTATGAATATGTCGAGGAAGACAAGAAGTTCAAGCATGTTGTCACAAGGTTGAAGGTACATGCAACATTGTGGTGGGATGAACTACAAGCTGACAGACGCTGCAGAGGCAAGCAAAAAATTAGGAGTTGGGATAGGATGATTGCGAAGATGAAGGAAAAATTCATCCCCAGGGATTACCAGATTACTCTGTTCAGGAGGATGTAGAACCTAAGATAGAAGCTGATGATAGTGAAAGAATATACTGAAGAATTCTACAAGCTGAACATTAGGGCAGGTCATCAGGAAAGCGATGATGAAAAGGCTTCCAGGTACATGAATGGCCTGAGATATAATATTTAGGATGAGATAAGCATGGTAACCATCCGAATGATGGAATATGCTTATCAGATGGCTCTAAAGGCTGAGGAGAAGCTGAACCGAAAGCAGGGTCAAAGAGGGCGAGGTAGAAGTCAGCCCAGAGGCAAATTAGTTGCCTAGGATAAAAATCAGAAACCCAAAGAGGAATGGAAGAAACATCAGACTCAAACTGAGAGAGGTGGAAGCTCATAGAGAGGATGATATGATGAACAGAGAGGACAACATACTGAACAAAGAGGAGATTATGATGATAATAATATCTTTCCTCGTACTAGAGGTAGAGGAAGAGGAAGAGATGGAGTGATAAAATGCTCCACGTGTGGAAAGAATGGACACAAATCTTATGAATGTCCAAATAAAAAGAAAGAGGGTTAAGAGACTCACATCACTGAGGCTCAGAAGCGATATGTTGAGGAAGAATATGCTAAAGGCGGAAGATCACTGATGATGCAAAAAGTTCTCTTAACACCAGAGAAGGAGGTGGAGAGTTCAGCCCAAAGAAACATAATTTTTCGGACTGCTTGCAAAACCAAGGACAGGGTATGCAAGGTCATTGTGGACAGTGGTAGCATAGATAATCTCATTTCAACAGAGATGGTAGAAAAGCTAGAGATGGGGACGATTGAACATCCAAGTCCATATAGAGTTTCATGGCTACAAAAAGGACATCAGGTAAATGTCACTAAGCAATGTTTAGTTGAATTTAAGATAGGAGGATATAATGATAAGATACTCTGTGATGTTATTCCTATGGATGTTTGTCATCTATTGCTGGATAGACCATGGAAATATGATAGAAATGTGATTCACGATGGGAGGATGAACACATACACCCTAGAAAAGAATGGGAGAACTCATATGTTGCTTCCAATCAAAGATAAGGAAGTGAAACCTGAAGTATGTAGCGTTGTACTTCTCATGAGTGGGAAGGAACTCCTTACCGAGGTCAAGAAGAAGGAAGAACCGCAGTTCATTGTGGTCAAGAAACCAAGAATTGTTCTGACTAGCACAAGAGTGGGCAATTTACTAGAAGAAGTTCAGGAACTGCTGGAAGTGTTCGATGATATAATAGTGGATGAACTACCTCGTTTGTTGCCACCAATCAGAAGTGTGAGTCACCATATTGATCTCATACCAGGAGCTAGTTTTCCAAATAAAGTTGCATACAGATTAACGCCGCAAGAGAATCAAGAGGTCAAAAGACAAGTCCAGGAGTTGTTGGACAAGGGATTGGTCAGGGAAAGCTTGAGCCCATGTGTTGTTCCAACAGTACTCAGTTTGAAGAAAGACAGAGGCTGGAGGATGCGTACTCACTTGAGAGCGATCAACAAGATAACCATCAGATACAGATTTCCATTGCCAAGGATGGATGATCTCATGGATTGCTTGAGTGGAGCAAAGTATTTTTTGAAGATTGATTTGAAAAGTGGTTATCACCAGATTCGCATGAGAGAAGGTGATGAATGGAAGACAACCTTCAAGACTAATGAGGGGTTGTATGAATGGCTTATTATGTCGTTTGGCTTAACAAATACGCCAAGTACCTTTATGAGGTTGATGAATGAAGTCCTGAAAGAATTCATCGGGAAATTTTTCATTGTGTATCTGGATGACATACTGATTTTTAGTAAAACAATGGCAGAGCATCTAAAGCATTTGGATACAGTGATGCAGAAATTACAGCAGGAGAAGCTGTTGATAAACATGAAGAAATACTCGTTCATGAAGATAGAGCTCATTTACTTGGGATTTGTTATTTCTGCAGACAAATTAAGGATGGATCCAGATAAGGTGGAGGTAATTAAGAATTGGCCATCACCAAAGAATATATTTGAGGTGAGAAGTTTTCACGGATTGGCTAGTTTTTACTGGAAGTTCATCAGGAATTTCAGTGGAATTAGTGCAACAATGATGGATACAGTGAAGAAAAGACATAAGTATTTTCACTGGACAGAAGAAGCTGAGAAGAGTTTTAATCTGTTGAAGAGGAAAATTACAGAACAACCAATTTTGGTGTTGCCGGATTTCCGAAAGACATTTCAAGTGAAATGTGATGCAAGTGGATTTGCAATAGGGGAAGTCTTAAGTCAAGAAGACAGGACGATAGCGTATTTCAGCGAGAATCTGAATGAAGCGAAGGTGAAGTACTCCACATATGACAAGGAATGTTATGCTATAATTCAGGCATTGAAGAAGTGGAGACACTATTTGGTTCCAAAGAAGTTTGTCCTATACAGTGACAATCATGCACTGCAATTTGTGACTCAACAGGAGAAGTTGAATCAGAGACATGTAAAATGGGTTGAATATATGCAAAATTTCACTTTTGTGATTAAACATATTTCTGGTACTGCTAACAAAGTTACTGATGCTTTGAGCAGGAAGTGTTTGCTATTGTAGGAGTTCAAAGTCAAAACGTTGGGTTTTGATGACCTCAGGGACATGTACAGAGATGATCCAAATTTTAAAGAGACATATGAAGCAGCTGAGAATCCAATTCTCAGAGATAGAAGCAAATGGATATAATACATGATCCAGGAAGGATTACTGTTTAAGGGTAATCAACTGTGTATTCCAAAATGCTCCATGAGGGAGAACCTGCTAAAGGAGAAGCACAATGGAGGATTAGCAGGACACTTTGGTCATGACAAAACATTCGCAAAGTTGAATGAGTCATATTTTTGGCCAGGAATACGAGCCGACGTCAAAATTTTTGTAGATAAATGTAGAATTTGTCAGCATTCAAAAGGAAAGAGACAGAATGCAGGATTTTATCAACCATTGCCCATACCTGAGAGGCCGTGGGATGAAATCAACATGGATTTTATATTGGGGTTGTCGAGAACAAAAAGAGGTTTTGACTCAATCTTTTTGGTGGTGGATAGATTTTCTAAGATGGCACATTTCATTCCATGTCAAAAAACCAACGACGCAACTCACATTGCGAACCTGTTTTTCAAAGAAGTCATTCGACTTCATGGCTTACCAAGGAGCATAGTTTCAGATAGAGATACGAAGTTCGTAGGACACTTTTGGAGGACGTTGTGGAAGAAGCTGGGAACTAACTTGTCATTCAGTTCAGCTTATCATCCTCAGACGGATGGACAAACAGAAGTCATAAAAAGGAGTCTAGGAGACTTTCTAAGGAGCCTGGTGACAGAACACCACAGCCAATGGGACAACATATTACCACAGGCAGAGTATGCGTATAACGACTCAATTAACAAAAGTATAGGGAAGAGTTCATTTTAGATTGTCTATGGCATGCAACCGAGGGGAATTTATGAATTGAGAGATTTAGAACATAATGCGACTAGTAGTGCTAGTGCAGAAGATTTTGCAGAAGCGATGAAGGAACTTCACAGTTAGGTGAAGGAGAGCTTACAGAATTCAAGCCAGGAGTATAAACACAGGGCAGATCAGCACAAAAGACAACTTCAATTCGAAGTTGGTGACTTGATTCTGGAACATCTGAGAAAGGAAAGGTTCCCAAGGGGAACATATAATAAACTGAAGATGAAGAAAATCGGACCATGCAAGATCTTGAAGAAATTCGAGACAAATGCTTACGAGATTGAATTACTCGATGGGATCGAAATTTATTCGATATTCAATGTCTCAGATTTGTACCCATACAAAGCTGAGGAAGCAAGAACAAACAATGAACATTTAGAGGTTCAGTGGCAAAAGTAGATGCCAATTGCAGAAAAGCCACAGATAGAAAGCATACTAGACAAAAGAATTAGCAAAGAGACCAAAAGAAAACAATACTTTGAATACTTGGTCAAATGGAAAGGACATCCAGTTGAATATGCTAGCTGGGAGAATGAAGCAACGATTCAGAAGCATGGACAGACCATGCGAGAGCTCATGGACAGGAGCCCATGAAATTTTTCAAGCGAGGGAGTATGATGCAGGAGCATCGCCAACGTCAAGCAAGTGTGGGGAAAGCGCAACACATTTTGAGCACATGATAAATTGTTTAAAACTTTTGAAGATTGGATGCACCAAACTTAAATGTGATATTTAAGGAGAGGCGTACTTATATATTGTAAAGGACCTTGAGCGATCTGCTCTCATCCATAGTAGGTAGAAAGCATTTATGTTACTAGATAGATTTAAATTCTCTGATGAGATAGTTTTAGGAGTGGAGGGAAAACGGATATAGACACCCTTAGTGTGTATTGTAACCTTATCAGAAGAGAGCATAGAAGAGAAGCAGAGTGATGTGTAGTAGACCCCATGTACAGAAGATCTGGATTAATACAAAGAAACTCTGATTCAGACTCATGGTGTTCACATCTTCTCTGTGTATGCATCTTTAAATGTTATACTCATGAATGTTTTACTCTTTCTGTCATGCAATTGCTTTTATGCTATGAATGAATGATTTCTTGTTGAATATTTGAAATCTGAGAGGAAAGGGAAGTGAAATGAGTTTCAATTGTTTCTCTGCCTGAGAAAGAGTTCCTGCAAGGAGTGCAATTGAATTGTCCGCAAGGAGTGCGTTGACAAAAGGTTCAGAGGTTCGTCTCTGAAATCTCAGGAGAGATAGCATTTGTTCTCATATCCACACAGAGGTGCAGGTAGGCACAGGAGCCATGCAAGGGGGTGCGGGCTGAGGAAAAACTCAAAGTTTCAAAATTGAGCAAGGTATTGAGAAACTGTTGCTGCAGAGTGTGCACAAGGTCGAAGAGCATTCAACACTTCAAGTGTTTGGAGGTTGCTGCAAGGAATGCGTGCAAAGGCCTTTTTTTGAGACTCAAAATTGTGAGGTGCAGGTAGCACAAGGAGTTGGTGCATATTGAGTGATTAGAAGGCATCGAATTTTTGTGTCACAGGTGGATAAATCTGGGGAAGAATCCTTGGTTCACTTCGTAGAAATCATCAAGGGGGAAGAAACAGACGGTCAGAATTCTCTGTGGAGAATTAGTGAAATCCCGTTCATCGTCCGATATGACAAAGAAGAGAGCAGGTTATGGTCGTTCTAGAGTTTCAAGCTCAGGAGATAGTGAGCCGTTGGATCCTCACCTAGTTACCTGTCAACCGTTTGATCCGACAGGAGCTGCATGGGGATTAAACCCTCTCAAGCCGAGTGAAGGTCTTGAAAAGCATCGGGATATTGAGGCGTCGGAGTTCGGGATATCAGAAATCCCGTGGACAAGAGATCGGTTAAATCCACAGTGGAAACCCCGATACATATCAGAATCGTCCACCTATTGGGACACATGGTAGGAATCGAGAACCATCGACATATCAGAAGTTTAGAGACCAAGAGTTCAAGACCCTTTGAGTCTCGAAACAACGAAAGGATCACAACCGTGGATCTCAGGAAGGACACGTGTCGCGTGATTATCCAAATCGGAGTTTTGGTCATTGGGACTCACATAAGTGAGTGTTTTGGATTTGCAGTTGGCGAAGTGTGAGATTTGATCTGAATCATCCATATTTGAGAAAGCGTGGCAACAATCTCGACTTTCGGAAAAAATCCTGAAAGGGGAAATTCATATCGAGAAATCAGAACTCGAGAGATCAAGGAAATCGAAGACAAATGCATTTCGACATTTGAAATCGTGAAGTCCTAAGGGAGATCCAGAGCCGTTGGTTTAGTATATGATCATGGTCGTTGATTGTGTCTAAGTCAAAAAGGGGTTCTCAGTGATGTCATATCGGGATTCGGAGAATCGGGGATCTGGAGGACAAGAGGTCACATACTTTTCGACATCAGAAACCCCGAAATCCTAAAAGGTGATAGGACTGCGGTCATATGAAGGGAGGTCGTATGGACCCAAAGTATAGCCCAGGGGACTAGCAGAAGTGAAGCATCACGGGATATCGAATATCGGGAAATCAGGAAACAAAAGGCAAAGAGTTGTGATATCGAGACTTCGAAACCCCGAAACCCGAAATTCCATTGTCCTGTCGTGAAGAGAACAGTGACCAGGGCCTAGAGGCTGCGAGGATTAGAAAAGACCTGTGGGTCAATTTTTTTTAGAGATTCCAGTGGAGAATCGAAGGAGCCACTCTGGCTCGAGAGAAAAATTAGAACGATCCTTAAAGACCGGGAGGTCAGCACAGAGGCCTTTGCCGAGGTAGAGGGTGGGGTCTACGTCACCTTGATTCTTTGGATTGTTCTCCAAGCATTTTCTTCCCTTTGGTCTTGCACTTCTTGAAAAGTGCTTGGAACTACTTGTAGTTCTAGTTCTGCTACTCTTTGTTGGAGCTGCTAAGTAGCTTCAACAAGCTTCCCCACCTGACTCTCCACTGGGTGTTCCTCCATCTGTTCTCAGCCTGTCATAGAGAAAAGAGATCTAGTGACTTCTTCTTTAATTCCAATATGCTCTGTGAGAAGCTATTCTTTCTCCATCTGGATCTATGCTTTATCCTTTGCAAAAATTTCCTGGAGGTCATCTTTTTCTTGCTGCGCAACCCGACATTTCTCTATGGCTTCCTCTTTTTCTTGATTTAAGGCCTCTGTGGCCTATTATGTTTCCTCCTTGACATGAAAAATGTGAGTTTCTATCGAGTCTTCTAATCTGCGTAGCTGGGCAGGCTCATCTCCCAACTCTGCTCCTTCTGGTGGTGGTGGCATAGTAGACACTGCACGACTGGAGTAGAGGGCTTGATGTACCCCTTTAAGATTTGCTACAATCCTATCATACATGGTATCCTATTTTTCTTCGTTGCGTTGTATAATGTCTTCTGAGGTATCCGATACAACGACGATGATGAGGTTGATGTCATCCACCATTAGCACAATCTGAAATGGCGGTTTATTGGCTTTTGAATTCTTCCGCGATGTAGGTTTCTTGGGGGAAAAAATTCTTTTCTTGGATGTCTCAGCTTCATCAAGGGGGTCTCTAGGTGGTGTTACTTCGCCCTGCTCTGATTTGTCTTCTTTCTCATCATTCTCTTCCTTGTCTACTTTGTCACCTCATCCCCCTCGAGGTGAATCTGAAGCAATTTATTCTGATGCGTTGTTCAACTTATGTACCTCTTCCTTATTTTTCCTTATGCTACTGTTGGGTGCATAATATTCTTCGTGAGTGACCACAGGACTATCGATGAGGTTGGGGTCGGAATTCTTCCTGGTCGACTGGTATAAGGAACTCTACGGGCCATTACTTAGTTATTTCTTCCATGTACTCCTCAGTGAGCTTATAGTAGGATTGAAGCTCTTCTTTATGTTCATATCATCGTGCAGTGATATAAATAAAATGTCTATCTACAAAAAACTTCACAAATGGCCTGAACCTTTGCAGGGTGTTCAACATCATACGAGGGAAAGACTCAATAGCCCTCATAAACTGCAAGTAATAGGTTTGGAACACCGAATTTGACTAACATTTCTTATCCATGTTTCTATAGTACCAGAGCGTATTGAACTTCACTGCTAGGGGTTCAGATGGCTCAATATCAGGGAAGGTTGCTCCTTTCGGCATTTTCCAAGCAATGAAGGCGATGAGGATCAACAACCAGCTAAAATGGAACTCATAGCCCTCATCCTGAGCTTCACGACAATATTTCTCTAACTAGTTGATGAGGTATCTCATCCAATTCATTTTTAGTCCTTTAATGCATTTTCCCGTGAGGTCAACAACAAATCTCGTGATCTGCGTGGGTCTGTTCTTCCTTACTAGCTTACCAATGATCAACTAGCAGGATAGGCGCACTGCACCATTCTGGATGGAAACTACCTTGTAGCCTCGCTTCCCCTTCTCCACATCACCATAGGTGTCTTTGATTCTCTAAGCCAGGGCACAATCTGCAGCCTTCCCTGGATAAAAGTCTTGTGGGTCTGGTCCTCTCATGCCTAATCCGGTGATCCGATGGATCAACGCCGGATCTACGATGATGCATCTATCCAACCAAAAATAACCTCCATCGAAGCAAGACAACGTGAGTTTAACACGTGCATTAACCTCCTGATTCCTTCCAAAGTGGGGTATCTTCAGTATCTTTAGGATGGTGGACCTCGCGATTTACATGGTCCACGGCTAGGGGATGATCTTCGACTTTGTCCCCTTTGTCTTGGTCAAATATTTATGTGGGGAAATCATTCCATAGTTCTTGCGATCTCCCAAGTTGAAGTCGCTGATCTTCAATTTCATAATATTTCCCAACTGCAGTCCAACTGTGCATATCACCTTCGGGAGGTACACAATGATCAAGGTGTAGTCGAAGTCCCTCGGGACACTTTCATGACTAACCGCGCCAGCTAGAGGTGGGATAGAGTCAGGAAGGATAGATGGGATGAGATTGACATTCTCCAAGTTATCACGATGATTTCTACATTTCTCAGCAGCGGGTCGGCTAGACCAATGTTGCACAGTCGACGAGGATGCTTCCAATCCTCACTTCGATGAAGCTTGTATGCCTGCGAACATCACCTTTTCAGCCATGAGGTCTATTAGGATATCTTTGATGAAATTTTCTACTGCACTGATGTCGTTTGACATGCACGCTCAAGATCAGATATCTCAGGTCGGTGAGCAAACACTCAATGTAATAGAACGGGTGTCGAGCTCTAAATAAGCACTACGCGAAAGAAACTAGTTCTTTGTGGGCTTGGATAATCACAATTGGCAAAAGTGTTCTCAGTGAAATGCTTGACGAGATAAATAGACAACTTCATAACAGAATCTTCCAATGGGAAGGAACACCTCAATCGATGAAATTCCATCCGTTATGGCACGGTCCCAATGGTCCAATGGAGAACATTCCGGCAATAACTGTGTTTCTAGACATTCTGATGGTTGGGACGCCTCCAACAGTCATATTTCTTTGTTGTGATTAAGTGCCAATATTCACTGTTATGATATCCCGATGAAGTTCCAGTTCTGAAAACCTTCCTTCTGCGAAGTCCTCTATGGAACTTCCTGCAATTTTTCTAACTTTGCTTTCTTCTTGTTGAGCTTTCTGACTTTCTTTCCTATGATTTGAGTCACGAGTTTCCTCTTTCCATATTTTTTCTTATCTCCTCTTGGCATAGTAAATTCACACTGTGGAGGGTCTTTCTTAGGGTTTGAGGGTAATACTTCTCTTTATGGGGTAGGTTCTCTACTCTCTTGTATGGACAAGGGTTTCAAGTCTTCCTGTGTTCTTTCAACTTCGACAGGTAGGTCTCTGGTCCTTAGTATCTTCTATTTGTCCTCCCGTTCTTCCAGTAAGTGCGCTATTCTCCTAGCCATGAAATATCTTAGTTATTTCTTTTTATTTTCTAGAGCTTCCTCTTCTTGTTTCCTTCGTATCTGATCTTTCTCAACCCAAGTTTTTCCTAGAAAAATAGCAAATGGGGCGTTGTTCTCAACAAACTTAATGACCTCAAATTATTCTTCTGTCGAAGTTCCATGAGAACTCATAGGTATTTGGGTAATCCTTCCACATAGGGTTATCATCTTCCCTTTAAACAATCTTATTCCTCCCAATGAAGGAACCATAGCAGGCTTTCCCAAAATTTACCAAGTTCTTTCTGTCATGATATTCACTTGTGTTTCCTCATCCATGACACAATCTATGTCAAAGTCTCCTATTCTTGTTTCTATGCACTCCTCTTTTAAAACCTCTAATAATTTGATGTCTCTGTGATCATTCAAGGTTTCTTTCTTCTATACTAATACAGTCTCTAATTCTTTATGGTTCTTGATCATATTCTTAGTCTCTTGACCTTCCTTGTGGTCTTCTTATCTCATGTTCATCTTTTCGACTTTAGAAATCATTCTAGGGAAGTCTAAAACTTCATGTCCAGTAGCCTTACAACAAAGGCAAATAGGACCTTAACCATGGAATTCCTTAGCAAGATGTATCGGTATTCTACAATGATAACAAAGAGTCAATCCTCTCTTTCTCTTGAATGATCCCCAACCTTTCTAGTACTGTGCACTGGGATCACAATGGTGGATCTGCAAAAAATTCTTTCTAGGATCCCGCATCCAGTTGTTAGTCCAACAGTTCTTTCTATGCATAGGAATACCATATCTTTCACTAGTTCTATCAGACCTATTCATATCAAATCTTCTTTCTTCTAGTTGTGTCATAGTTTTCATACTAGGATAAAATCTATCAAACATATCTAGATCCATTCTTTCGAAACAAAAATTTTCATTTATCTTACCTTTATCAGAAAACAAAGATTTTAAGATCTTACCTCTTTTCTTCATATCGGGCTTCTTTTCTTAGCACAGAGCTTCATAAGTCAAGTAGAGTACTGCGCACTAAAGCAATAGATCTACGCACATATCTTTCTCTTTTCTTTAGTTCCCAACAATCACAATTTTAGGTCCTCACAACGAAACCATTTGTTTACATAGGGGAAGACCCAGGGTTCAACGCTTCAACAATGCACCAACAAAACCCTAACTACCGGCCCTTTCAACAACACCTGCAAAGAAGATGACATCTCACCTGAGGTAGAGGCAGGGGTGGTTGCAGGACTCAAGTGTATACAACCTAGCTGGGACAAAAATCTGTGATCAGAGTACTTAATAGAGAACTTAACAATTAACATTCATTAATATTTAAATCTTATCCACTTTGGAGGAGAAAACCATAATTATAGAACAACACAATATTCAACAAGATCTAACACACCCAAGCACTTAGCATATAGAAATAGATCAAATCTAGCATTCATTCACATCACTAAGCACTAATATACTATATCAGATGCATCTAACATATATTTCTACACTAAGCATAACTCACATAACAACCATAATGCACAAAGAAACCACAACACATGATATACGTGGTTCACCCCCAGCATGGGGCTACGTCTACCAACTCTTCTTCTCTTTATTATCTTTGTTCAATGCATAGAGACACAAAACCCACTCTGCATAGGACAGGAGATCTGCACACACCTCGCCAGATCCTCCTTCCCCGAGTTAGGTCACAACACAAAGCCTTCTTACACAATCTGCACACCAGCTTCTTACATTCACTTGCACTTAGCTCTGCAACTATTAACACATAGTATGCACAAAGCCTCTAACTCTGCACTAAGACACAAACATTCACTACTACTACTACTACTACTACTTTCTTATATTGCCTAGATATCTATTTATACATTACAAAAGGGGCCTAAACATGGGTAAACCAATGAGCCAACATCCCATTCCCATTACACAAAACCCTAAACCCAAATTTCCCTAAAAAGGGGCCTATATCCTGCGATCTCTGCTCTTCCTGGCACTCTGCCTTCGACCAGCCTGTCGAAGTCCCAAAAATGGTCAAACATGACCAAGGTTCTCCAAAACTTGGTCAAGTGACAACATGTGGCTATTCTACTTATTACACCCTATCCTTGTATCCTTGGTCCGGCATGCCAGTTCCTATAAACAATTTTCCCATGGAGGGTCCACATATATCCTCAGGTATTTCATACGGAGGGAACCATTTTTATGGTACAGGCTACCCTCTTCACGAAACCCCTTCACATGGGGGAAACATATATCCTCACTTGAATAATCCTTATCATAATTTTGTCTCTTCACAAACATCTACTTCAGTGATGATGACTATACAAACCTATATGGATCAATTAGGAAGAGGATACTACCTTTCCAGATAGGGACGGGTTGTAAACCAAGATTCTTCCTGGTTTGCAATGTCTCAAAACTAATATTTCTTGGGACCTTGGTCTCAAATTCCACAACTCACCACCGTTGCTAGTCCAGTCACTACCATTCATACTAGATCTCCATCACCAACCGTTGCTAGTCACATTGGAGATTGGTTGACAACCTCTGCAAGTCACATTGTAGACCAGCAACCAACCACTGCTAGTCATGCTCGGGGAATCACTCTAGTCTCCATGAGTCATATCGATATCAAATTTCCAACCTCTGTACATCATGTGGGAGATGAACCTCCATCCTCTACCAGTCACGCTGAGAGCATGTCGTGAGCCATTGTAAATGATGTTGGGGACAATCATATGATTGAGAACCCTAGACGTGTCAGACGTAAGCCCAAGTTCCTTTGCAGGACTTGTCAAGGAGATCACCTTACTCGTTTGTGTCCTGCTACTGTTGGGATACTGAAATCGTGGTTCTCACTTGGGGGCCCTTCAATTTCTAAGTCGTCTGTGGTTTCCCCACATTTTGTTTCTCCTTTGATTGACACGAAAGTCATGTCGATGCAATCATCACCTGACCACACTCCCATTTTTTAGGGTGATGTGTTTCCTAGCCTTGTTTCCATGCATACTATTCAACCCATGGTTGAAGAAGTGGTCACACCAGTGTAATATCTGGTAAATCCAACTCTTCTTTTGGAGGGTGATGCTTCCTTCAACCATGCCATTATCATTTCTAGTACTGCACCTTCTGAACAAGAGAGATTTTTACTCTCCCCGAGTACTCTCCCTCCAAGTCCTGGAGAGGTTCCCTTTGATTGGGATGGTCTTGTGGGGTATAAAATGCCTCCTCCTATGTCCTTTCAAGTAAGATATGTTATTCGATGTATCATGGAGAAAGTAACCTCCACCAATACTTTACCCTCCTTGAATTGGAGAGCTTTGGGTTTTCCCAAGATTGTGTCAGCTATTTGTAATATGCTGACCTTTCACATAAATATTGTGTGGGAGCCTTGGAATCCCCCATGGCATGCCTCCTAGAAACCTTTCAACGAGTTTGATTTAATATATTTTCCTACTCGTCTTAAAAAAGAGAAAATATTGTCGAGTGAACTTGTCTCTTTCACACTCGTAAATTGGATTTGAAAGGACATATATTTGGTGCAAGTTTATCTCTTTTTCAAACCAAGTAGACTAAGATTACGAAAAAGGACATTTTTTGGCATTAAGTTGTGATTGCATCTCATTTCCTTGCTTGTAGTATTGATCCTATTTTCGGTTCTCTCTTTGCACTATAAATCAATTTCCTCAGCAGTTTTTCATCCTCAACCAAGCAGAGCCTTATTTATATCCTTCGCAACTTGACACCCTATACCCAGGAGGGAACATTCCCCCGAGTGTCCATCTTCCGCATGCACCTCCTTGCATTAAGGATAGGTATGTTCCACTACTGGAACTAGTTTTTCTTACTTGTGACACTCGTTTCCTCCTCTATATAAGAGCATTCATTTGAATATGAAAAAACAAAAAAATATGGGTAGGAAGGGAGTATTATCTTATATTGGAAGCA
>ML802497.1:52722-71514 GCA_009831015.1 Picea engelmannii
TCATGGGCCCCTAATGAGCCGACGCTCTGACCATCTCAACCTCTCACCCGGAAGGTCCCACATATACACACACAACACACAAATAATAGCATCAACATCCATCCATACATAAAACATATGCTATACTATCTAAAAATCAAAACATAAAATAAATCAACATACCTCTATGGTTGAACACCTCTCCATGGGGTAGCACCATATCTGGTTCCTCCTGAAAGTCCACCCCACTATACAGGTATCATAGTATGATCTATGGAATTTGACGCCACACCCGTGAAACCTCAACCATAAATTAATGGCCACCCTCCCCACCCCCATGCCGAACCAAAATCGTCGTCCACCACCTCAGTCGCGGCTCTCGCACACCCGATGCATCTAACAAAACTCTTAGGTGCAACATAGGCACCCTCTCCAAAAACCAATCCACCAAAATCAACCCAAAGGGAAAGTCCCCTAAGTCCACAGCTCAACACCTATTGAGCTTCCCCACCATCTTGGCATGTAGAATCAACCCCCAGGAAAAATGCTCACCACTCAGTGCCCTCTACATGATCCTCTGCTGACCACCACTGATCCGCTGAGTAGCAAGAGATCCATACACCCTCACAATCATCGATGCAATGCAATGATACACAAGGGAATCCATCGCCCCAATCCTCACCATGGAGCCGGACATGAAGTCCTCTCCTAAACAATAGGTCTAGGCCAAGACAACCAACTGTCCATTCCCGGGTAACACGAGCTTAGTCGGTAGTTGGGTTCCTCGAAAAGGGAGTCCAGTCAAAAAATACACATCCTCTATCACAAAGAATGCGAGATGCTCACCTTGCACAATGAAGCACTGCAGATTAGGGCTCCACATCGAGATCAAGAACTGCGGCAGGTACTCCTGTGCCCACAACAGTGAACACTCAAAACACTTTAGCAACCCATAGGCTTCCAAAGGGCCCTGTACAACCGACTCCTCATCTCTCATCACCTCTCTCAGGTGCACCCAATCTCTCTCCCTCCAGTGGACTGGCATAGTCAACTCGTCACTTGCTGTTGTAGGAAAATATCCCTGCGGACATGTAGATTGCCTCAAAGAGCTAGACCCTACTCTAAGACAGAAGGTGCTTAACGTGGACACTGACTTCCTTTCAAATCCATACAAACCAACACATGAGAAGGAAGGAGAACATTAGTACCTTTTTATCGATGTTTGTCCCTGCACGCTCCAAATCGATCTCCAGACTCTCGCTCCTTGATGAGTCCTATAGACAAACAAAGTACGAGCGCTTCCTACTCTATTGATGTTAGCTTGAAAACAGATCTATCTATCAATGATACGTTCATGCAAAATCAGACACAAACTAGAAATAAACAGGCCAAGCATGTCATATTAATGAGAAAAACGATGGCAGTACTTATAATCATAGATGCGAATGCGACAGCTTCGTCAAGGCCCCTTCATCTAACCCTTGCTCGAAAGATCCACAACCTAGATGATGGCAGCTTCACTGATCACTTCTCCTTTGACTGACTGTGTGTTTCCTATGAGATCATAGGTTTCATGCTAGCAATTCTTCCTCCTTTTCACCACCATAGAGCCTGCTTATATAGGTTAAGAGGAGATTAACCTCCTGAGTTATCTTTAGAACAAGTTGAGGAATTCCCTCCTTGAATCAAGGATCTTCTGATGAAACCAAGAATTCGAATGCAACTGCCTTCTAAACTTGAGAGATTCTCCCCTTATTATCCTCAACGGGCCAACTACTACCTCAGATTAGACAACACTCCCTCAAAAGGGGCATCAGAGCGCTATAGTGCTCCCTAGGAAGATTGAGGGGGGCGCCAGTGCTTCAAAGATGGATAGCGCTCCTTCAGAGGGGTAGGCAAGCATTATAATGCTCCCTGAGACCTTATAGGGGAGCGCCAGTGCTCCTAAGGCTGATTTAGGGGAGCGCTCATCCTCAAAGCCTTTGTTTAAGAGCTCTTCTCAGGTGATAAAAGTTCCTTAACTTCAGTCAATCATTTTCCTCCTTCGAATCAAGTGTATGAGATGTCTTAGGTGCCTCCTTAGTGTCATCATTATGGAAGTATGCTTGAACGACATTTGTGACACTTGTGAACAACTCACGACACTTGCGAAAGTTGTAAGGAACATGCGACACTTACGACACTTATCGAAGTGAGCAATATTGAGGTGTAACACTTGAATCCACATATACAATACTTGATCAACCATCACAACTCATAAAAACACCAAAATATCCAAAAAACATAAGTTTTTACACCCCTCAGCTTTGCCTCAAGGGCGTGACTGTTTTCCCCATAGGCGCACACATATGCGTGCCTATTCATCCCACAGTTGCACATGCATGTGCAATTATCAGTGATATAGAGGTGGATGCATGCACCTCTTCCACACACACATATGTGCATCCCAGCCTGCTTGTTCACTACACAGTTGCGCACACATGCACAACTGTCCGGAACACAGCCGTGCATGCATGCGCAACTGTGCTTCGAATAGGCGTGCATCTAATGCATGCCTGTTTTCCCCATTCGAGTGCCCCCATGCAAGGCTATCCCAATTACATTCGTGCACTCATGCGCATGAATCATTTGATTTCTCGCGCACTGGGGGGGGGGAACCTTCACAAAATCTCCCTGTATGGCCATCCATACAACCCTGCCCAAAAATGAAATCCTAATTACTATGCAAGAGGATATGACCACTAACTTGGCACTCGCTAATCCTAGGTCAGCTAGCTTAATCTCCTAGAATCTCCAAATCTCCTCTAAAAACCTCTCGTCCACTCACTAATATAGAAGGTACAAATGAGGTGGCATTATGGGCCCTACAACTATATATAGTCCCTCTTTCCAAACTTCCATGCTCAATTACAGGATCTCTAGTTGTCCATTTTTCGATCCATCTTCAGCCACAGGATCAGGATCCCATCCCCTACACAATCACATCCCCCGGGTCACCATCCATCCTTGGCCCTAGAGGACGCATTTTTCTCACATCCTGCCCAAGTACGCTTGCTTATATTCACAAGTTATTGGATTACTGTTATAGGTTCTTTATCTTCAGATATTGTTCACGTCGGGTATTCGATTTTCATCTGTGCAGGTACTTGGTCATCATGCATCAACGCTACCCCTTCAGGTATATCATCGACATTGGCATGCAATCATTCCCTCTGAATATCAATTGCATCTCCTAGTCACACCTGTCGATCTTTGCCTCTAGGGTCCCCCCATCCGGATCTGTAGTACTCACACCTTCGCTGCATTTTGAGTACTGTTAACCGATAGCACTCTCTCCCACATGAGATGTCCCAATTATAGTCCCCTCTGGCACTTTGACACTCATGCTTTTTTCACCCCTAGGGCTGGGAGTCCCATTAGTCTTCACATTCCCGAGAATTAGTCGCATGATCCTTCTCTTCATTTTTCTAACTTCCCCACAATGAAATCCTAGGTAATCTCATTATGGTTCCCATTTGATTGTGCCTCCGCAGTATCATTAACCCTCCATTTCATCCACCCTCATTTTTCCCATCTGCAAATTTCCCTCCATTCATTACCTTAATACAAAAACCCACCTATGGGGCCCCCACCCTCCACCTGTTTTCCAAGCAACTTGTGCCCTCACCGACCAAGCCATCTTGCACTAGGGCACCCATTTATGTATCTGCATAGTTATCCCAAATTATTCTTTATTCCTTTGGTAATTGTACAAAACCTTTATTTCCCGCATTTACATAACTTTCTATTGTTGCCTTTAGCGACCTTCCTTTTCTGGCAAAGCAACCCCTGTCGCCCTTGGTTGGGGCATTTTTTACGTCCTACCCTTTTTGACATCATCCATAAACCCCGAGTATCTTGCAGTCCATACACCTCTGATCTCTGCATTTGTCCATCTTGTCACACCTCTGGCACAATTTACCCAAGCCTAGTCATCCCCCTGATGCTAGATTCAGTTTCACAAGTTGTTGCCACTCATCTTTTACATATATCACCAACTAAGGGAAATATTGAGTCTCACCACTTCTCGAGTTCATCCATGTTCCTCATCAGTTCCTGATCTTCTCTAGTAGATATCATGAATCCCTTTGCTTCGTGGAGTTGCATCTCCCTTTCTGTCGACATCAACACAGTTCCCAGAAGGACGATAGTATCTTGACTCTCATTACCTCCACAATGAGGAGTCTCAGACGACACAGAGAGAATCATCATTGCTCTTTGTTGTCTTTGACCCCCATGACATTCAACTTCAACACTTTCTCATGTTGCGGTGGGTCTTACTTTGCGACTATTGCAGTTGTTTTTATATTTTCCGAAGACCTCTGAAAATTGTTGGGCCATAAATTCTTTCAACTCCTCGACACTTCTCATAAGTGTCATCGCCTCTTTTCTGAGTTTTTTCACCATCATAATTGTCCTCTACCATTTTCAACTCACCCCCAAGGGTGCTGCAGTCATCTACACTAGCACACAATTTCAGTTACTCTCTTATACATTTTTTGAGTTACATGACATGAGCATGGGGCATGCCCGCCTCGTTTGTACACAGTTTTATTTTTCCACATCTTGTGAAGGGTTTGGGTCCTACATGTTTCCCTCTCCCTCCAATGGGTCTATATTGCAACTCCCCTCAACACCCTTTCTTACAAAAAGTACTCTCAGTAGAAGAAACATTGATATATTCCGGCTATACGTATGCTCCTAACCTCATACATCATGGGGCATCTATTATCACTGAAATTTCATCCGCAAATGCTTACAAGAATCCAGCATCTCCAAAAACCTATTAGTTCATCCATGGCCCAAAAAATGAATTTCCAAAGGGCCTAAAACTATACAACCAGTTATAAAATCAGCATGCGCTCAGAATGCACGGGAAGCGCGTGCACATGTGCCAGTCGAAAATGCTGTAAAAATGCACATGCGCCCGATGTGCGACTGTGGACGCAAAAAAATGCGCACACCTCAGAACGACACATTTATGATTTTTTTCGGCCTCCCACCCACTTCTGGTTCAGCTCCCAAGTCGATTTTACCCTCAAATCCGAACTAAATCCGAGTGGGGGGCTAGTGAAAGACCTATAGGTGCCCTAAATGGCTCCTTGTTCACACTAAAAACTAGTTGAATAATGCCTCAAAGATTTTCTATAAAAAGAGGCCATGGGTGCACTATATTTCCAAGAATCTATTTGTATTGTTATGCTGCCTCTATTCTGCTACAAGGAACCTCTTTCCTCATTGGAGCATATAAGCATCATTTCATGGAGCTATTCACATCACCTCTTGAGTGAATGAGATTTAGATTTCTTCACCATTTCCTTCTAGTTTTCTATTTGTAAGAAGAGCTCAATCATTGGGGGTTCAAGAGCCCTCCCTTGGAGGAAGAGGGGACCCATAAGTCTCCCTTTATCTTTGGTGTTTTCCCACTAATACAATCTATCCATTGGTGGCATGATTTATTATTTATTATTATTCTAATATCCTTATGCAGTCTAGTTTAGTTTCTTTTATTGTTTTTAGTTTAGTTGTTTGTTTATTTCTTATGCTTGATGTTTCTAACTCTTGCATTCAATTCTTTCATGTCTAGCTAACCCAACTGGACTTGTAAGTTTCCTTCTTTTTCTCATCTAGGTGACGAAAATGATACAACACCAGGGTCCGCCCCTGTTCCAACAAATGGTTTCGTTGTCGGGACCTGAAACTATGATTGATAGGAACTGAGGAAAAGAAAGAAAGATTTGTGTGTAGATTTTTTGCTTTAGTGCACAATATTCTACTTGCCTTGTGGAAGCTCTGTGTTAAGAAAAGAAGTTTGATCTGAAGAAAAGAGGTAATATCTAAAATCTTTGTGCTCTGATAAAGGTAAAGTGAATTTTTTTTTATTAAAGAGGTAAGATCTGAAAGCTTTGTGCCATGTTAAAGTTAAGATAAGTGGAATTTTTTTCTTCAAAAGTATGGATCTAGGTATGTTTGATAAATTTGGACCTAGTCTGAAAACTAGGGTACAACTAGAATAAATAAGGTTTGATATGAGTAGATCTGATAGAAATAATGAGACATATGTTATTAATATGCATAGAAAGACTGTTTGGACTAAGAAATGGATGCAGGATCCTAGGGAGAATTTTCTATAGGTTGGTTACCATGATCCTAGTGCGCAATACAAGAAAGGTTGGGGATCATTTAAGAGGAAGAGAGGATTAACCCTTTGTTACAACTGTAGAAGGTCGGGCCATATTGCTAAGGATTTCTCTGATAGAAGACCTAGTTATCTTTGTTGTAAAGCTATGGACCATGAAGTTCTGGATTTCCCTAGGATGATTTCCAAAATTCAAGGAATGAATATGGAACAAGAAAAACATGAGAAAGACTTAGAAATTAAGACTATGGAAAATCCCCAGAAAGAATTAGAGACTGTATTACTACAAATGCAAGAAACCCTGAATGACAATAAAGATATCAATTATCAAAGATATTCAAAGAGAAAGAGTCCATAGAAGCAAGAATAGGAGACTTCGACATAGACTGTGTTCTAGATAGGGAAACACAGGTGAATGTTATGACAAAAAGAACTTGGGAAATTTTAGGAAATCCTGCTATGGTTCCTTCATTGGGTGGAATAAGATTATTTAGAGGAAATTTAATAACCCTATGTGGAAGACTTACCTAGATATATATAAGTGGTCATAGAACTTCAACAGAGGAAGAATTTGATGTTATTAAATTTGTTGAGAACAACACCCCATTTTCTTTATTGCTAGGAAAACCATGGATTGAGAAAGATCAGAACCAGAGAAAAGAAGAAGAAGCCATAGAACAAAAAAAACAAGAATTAAAATATTTCATGACTCAGAGAATAGCGCACTTGATATAAGAATAGGAGAACGGATTGAAGTTGTTTAGAACCAGAAACTTGGATGCCAAAGTTGAAAGAACACAAGAAGTTGTGAAACACCTGTCTATACAAGAGAGTATATCACCTACACCAGACAAAGAAGAAGTATTTCCTTTAAACCCTACGAAAGAGAATCAACAACACAAATTTATTATGCCAAGAGAAGATAAGAATCAAAATGGGAAGAGGAACCCAGTAACACAGATCATAGGGAAGAAGGCTAGAAAGCTCAGCAAGAAGAAAGAAAAGTTGGAGAAATTACAAAAAGTTCCAGAGAAGACTTCGCAGAAGGAAGGTCTCCAGAATTTGAACTTCTCCAGAATATCAGAGAAGCTCAGATTGGCACTTCTCCATGGCAGAGAGATATGACTGTTGGATACATTATAATCGTTAGATTGACATTCCCGAATGGTTAGAAAAACAATTATGATCATAAAGATCGCCATTGGACCATTGGGACCGCACCATAATAGATAGAACTACATTGATGAAAGATTCTTGTCCATTGGAAGGATACGTTACATCGTTATCTACTTATCCCGTCGATTGTTGCATCGAGCACACTTTCGCGAAATGTATCCGAGCCGACAAGAGAACTCATTTTTACTGTTTTGTGCTTATTGAGACCTTGCCATCCATTCTATTGCATTGAGAAATTGTTCATCGGCCTGAGATATCCAATCTCGAGCGTGAATGTCAGACGAGCTCAACACCGTGGAAAATTTAGTAGAGGAAATTTTAATCGATCTAATGGCAGAGAGAGTGATGCCCACAGGAGTTCAAGCCTCATCGACGCGAGGAGTGCAAGCCTCCCCATCGACTGCTTGCGTATCTGGACCATCTCGAGCTGCAGATGAGAAAATAACCAAGCATCGAGATGACTTGGTGAACGCAAAGCTAATCCCATCCATCCTACCTGACTACATCCCACCTCTGGCCGGCGCGGTGAATCATGACAGTGTCCCTAGGGACTTTGACTACACCTTGGTTACTCTGTACCTCCCAAAGGGGATATGCATAGGCAAGACTTAGCTGGATAAGATCATGACACTAAATATCAATGACTTTAACCTAAGGGACCGCAAGAACTTTAGCATGGTCACTCCTCACAGGTATTTGACTAGGATGAAGGGGAAGAAGTCGAGGATAATTCCCCAACCATGGACTATGGACCTCATGCAGTCCACTATTCTGAACTTGATGAAAATAACCCATTTTGGAAGGCACTGAGAGGTTAATGCATGTGTTAATATCCTGTTGTCCATCTTCCATGGAAGTTATTTGTGGCTAGATAGACGCATCACCATCGATCCGGTGCTGATCGATCAGATCACCAGTTTGAGCATGCAGGGACCAAAACCGCAAGACTTTTACCCAAGGAAGGCTGCAGAACGTGCCCTAGAATAGAATATTAAAGAAACATACGATGATGTGGAGAAGGGGAAGCGAGGCTACAAGTTAGCCTCCATCCAGAATGGCGCAGTGCACCTTGCTTGCTATTTGATTGCTGGTAATCTAGTCTGGAAGAACAGACCCACTCAGGTCACAAGGTTTGTTGTTAACCTCGCAGGGAAATGTGTGGAGGGGCTACAGATGAATTAGGTAAAGAACTTAGTGAACCAGTTAGACTAAGACTTCCGCAAAGATCAGGATCAAGGCTATGAGTTCCATTTTAGTTGGTTGTTGATCCTCATCGCGTTCATAGCTTGGGAGATGCTGGAAGGTGCGACCTTCTCTGAACTAGAACCATTTGAGCCCTTAGCCGTGAATTTCACTTCGCTATGGTATTCGAGCGATATGGGAAAAAAATGGCAATCAAACACAATGTTCTACACCTACTACCTATAGTTAAAGAGGGATATTGAGGCTATCCCTCGTATAACGCTAAACACCCTGCACAGGTTTAGTCCATTTGTGAAGTTCCACATAGACATACATTTTATCTACATCATTGCACATGGAGATGAATACAAATAAGTACTACAGAGTTACTACAAACTCACAGAGGAGGACCTAGAAGAAATCACTAAGGAGTAGCCTACAGAACTCCTTATCCCTGTTGACCCCGCAAAAATGTCTGATCTTGAACTAATCGAAATCTTGGTGGTCACTCGTGAAGGGTATGATACACCTGGAACTAGCATAAGGAAGAAGACATAAGAGGTCCAACAGTTGAGTAGTGCATCAAACGAAACTGCTTCAGAATCACTTGGAGGAGGAGGTGATGACAAAGTATATAAAGAAGAGAACAATGGAAAATAAGATCAGCAAAATCAAGGAAAAGTAACACCGCTACAGAACCCCCCTGATGACGTAGAGCCATATAAAAAAAGAAAGGTATCTCCCACAAAACCCACATCGTGGAAGAAGTCAAAATCTAGTAATACCAAGATGCAGACTGTACTCACACTCGATGACTTCGACTTCATCATCACAGCTATATTGGACCCCTCAGAAGATCTTTTGCAAAGAAATGAAGCTAAGGAAGAGACTATGTATGAAAAAATTGAAGCAAAACTATGAGGGGTACAACAGGCCCTTCACTCCAGCTGCGTAGTGTCAACTGTGCCCCCGCCATCAGAAGAAACATAATTGAGAGATGAGCCTACCCAAATCCGCAAACTAGATGATGCGACTAAAGCCCACCTTCGTCACACACAGGAAGAAACAAAATAGGCCACGGTTTCCCTGAAATAAGCATAAGAGAAAGTAATAGAGCAACACAGGGTTGTGCAGCAAGAGAAGGTTGCCCTCCAGGAAAAGTTTGAAGAGGAAAAGGTGTAGATCCAGCATGAGAAAGAACAACTTCTTGCGGAGCAGGTTGGAGTAAAATAATTTGTCAATAGAGCACTTCTCTCTATGATGGGCTTAGAGCACAAGGAGGAAGACCTAGTGGAGCATCAAGTAGCGCAGCTTGCTGAAGCCATCCAACAACTTCAACAGAGAATAACATATCTAGAGCTACAAACAATACCAGTACTCTGCAGGAAATGTGAGACCAAAGAGAAGCTATTGCCTGGAGCATAGTTGAGAGGATCATAGCATTAGCTTTGGAATGTAAACAACTTAGCAGTAGAAGTGTGCATACTTATGAGTGACTTACTGAAGACCCTGAACTAAATACATTGGATTCATAGTTCCAAGAGGAAAATAAGAAAGCAATGACGGTACAGGCACACCTGGAGATCTTATTAGTAATTGAGAGAATGAAATGATCCTAAGAACAATGCATTGTTCAAAAACATGTCCATGCCATACAGAGCAAAGTCATGGAAGTGACTCAAAGGCTCTAGCTAGTCCAAGATGTAGCTTGCCAACTGTTTGAATATATTGAAGGATGAGGAGCAGAGCTAGAAAAAGTAGTCACTTCAGTCGAACAATGCTTAGAGGGACCTGTGAACGAGGTAGTTCTTCAAAAATTTTCCAAGCAGGAGGCCTTGGCGCAACAACAGGTTGAAGTAGCTTGAGCCAGGCTCGATAATTTTGAAGTAGAGTTACCCAGATCAGAGTGACTCGGGATGAGTCACAGGTGAGTGTTGGGGGATTGCTGGCCCTTGACCAAGTTTTGGAGATCCTTGGTCAAGTTTGACCTATTTTGGGACTTCAACAAGTTGTCGAAGGCAGAGCGCAAGTTGAATTAGAGATCGCGGGATCTCGTCCCCTTTTAGGGCATTTTTTGGATTAGGGCTTATGTAGCGGGTATAGGGATGTTGACCCATGGGTTTACCCATGTTTAGGCCCTTTTGTAATGTATAAATAGAAATATAGGTGATGTAAGTAGGTGGTGCGGTGTGATGTTAGGTGCTAAGGTAAAGTGAGGGTCAATGTGCTAAGTGCAAGTGATAGTTGTACATGCTTTGTGCATACTGTGTGAAACTTGCAAGGCTAAGTGCAAGTGACTGTAAGAGATTGTGTAAACGATTTGTATTGTAACCTAGATCGGGGAAGGAGGATCTTGTGAGGTGCACGTAGATCTCTTGTTCTATGTGGAGTAGGACCTTATGGATCTATAGATGTAGCTAATTGACATAAGATAGTAAAGAAGACAAAGAGTTGGTGGACGTAGCCCCAGGCTGGGGTTGAACCACATATATCCCGTGTTGTGGTTGCTTTGTGCATCATGGTTGTTTTATGGTTCATATTATTAATGCTTAGTACAATGATGTATGCTTAAATGAATACGATATCTTAGTGCCTAATGATGTGAATAAGATGCTAGATATGATCTATGTTGATGTGTTTAGTGCTTGAATGTGTTGAATCTTGTTGAATATTACGTTATGCTGTAATTACGGTTTATCTGCGCTGTAGACAAAGGTTAAGTACTAATGAATGACGACTACTAAGTTCTTTGTTAGAATATTGTAATCATAAATCTGTGTCCCAACTAAGGTTGCAGACACTGGAGTCATGCAACCACCCCTGCCTCTACCTCAGGTGAGACTTCATCTACTTCGTAGGTGTTGACGAAAGGGTCGGTAGTTAGGGTTTTTTTGGTGTGTTATTGAAGCATTGAACCCTGGGTCTTCCCCTATGCCAACAAATGGTTCCGTTGCTAGGACCTGAAACTTTGATTCCTGGGAACTGAGGAAAAGAAAGAAATATTTGTGTGTAGATATGTTTCTTTAGTGCACAGTATTCTACTTGCCTTGTGGAAGCTCTGTGCCAACAGTCGATTTGCATTCAAATTTACATGAAATCCCAAATCTAGTTGCATGAAAGCAATCTCTCATGTTCTTCATTTTCACTTTAAATGACATATGTAAAATTAATTACAATATATCTAGCTCTATATTACAACTTTTACAAGAATGTTTGAGCTATAAGGAAGCTTGAGCGTGCATTTTGATATTCTCCCTTAGTATAGGTTCAACCTTTCAAATTACAGAGTATTTTTGCTCAAATTTAAGATTAGGATGTACATTTGAGGCCGAGTGAATTTTCCCTTCAAATTTACATGAAATCCCAATTATAGGTGCATGGAAGAAACTTCTCATGTTCTTCAATTGAACCTTATATGCATAGGTAAATTTACCATTTATGTAACTCCATATTAAAACTTATAAAGCAAATTTTGGAGCTACAGGGAAGCTTGGACATGCATTTTCATTTACTCACTTAGTACAGTTTAAACCTTGCAAATCACAAGGAAATCTCTGCCTCTTTTTCACAACCTCCCTTTTTAAACTTGCAATTTAAAAATAAATAACATGACTAGGTCTATTATGATAAACCACATCCCCAACAACTTGCACAACTCAAATCTAAGGTATAATACAACATTTACTTTTTAAAAATAGTTTTTGCATTTCCATGGTTTTACTATGCATCTCTTCCCTATTTTTGCACAAAAGATTATTTTAAGACTCTTAATGTAAAATTGACCTCGGTTTATCTCCTCGATCACCATCCTATGAATCATCAAAATGGCACGAATATTTTTGCATAGAAATCATCCTTTTTGGAGTGTAAATGCACTACTAATTGTACAAACAAGTTATGCATATTGGAATGATCAATTTACAAATTAAATCCTAAATTATTGATCCTTATCCAACTTTGGTTGTGTAGTTTAATATAGCCAACTTTACCAATTTGGCACTCTGGTTTTACAATGCAATTTTTATTGTTTATACATGCCAAGTAGGTTTATTTCTCAAAATGTCAATATAAGTTTATAGATAGGTGTGAAATCACAAACTACATTTTATTGAAGATGAACCACCAAAGTTGGCTCAATTTGGAGATGGGGGTGTGCATTTGAGGTTGAGGCAATTTTCCCTTCAAATTTACATGAAATCCAAATTCTAGGTGCATGTAAGCAACCTCTCATGTTCTTCAATTGAAATTTAGATGCATAGGTAAATTTACCAGTTATGTACCTCCATCTTAAAACTTATAAAAGAACTTTTGTAGCCACAGGGAAGCTTGGGCATGCATTTTCATTTAGTCACTTAGTACAATTTATACCTTGCAAAATACAAGGAAAACATTATCTCTTTTTCACAACCACCCTTTTTAAACTTTCAATTTAAAAATAAACAACATGAGCATGCCTACTATGATAAACCACATCCCCAGAAACTTGCACAACTAAAATTTAAGGTATAATACAACATTGGGTTACTTTTTAAAAATAAAATTTTCATTTCTAGGGTTTTACTATGCATCTCTTGCCTATTTTTGCACAAAAGCATATTTTATGACTCTTAATGAAAAACTGACCTTGGTTTATCTCCTAACTCACCATCCTTTGAATCATCAAAATTCCATGAATCTTTGTGCATAGAAATCATCCTTTTTGGAGTGTAAATGCACTACTAATTGTACAAACATGTTACACATGTTGGAATGATAAATTTACAAATTAAATATTGAATTATTTATCCTTAGTGAACTTTGGGAAGGTATATTAATATATCCAACTTTAACAATTTGGCACTTTGGTTTTACAATGCATTTTTTATCCTTTATGCACACCGGGTAGTTTTATGTCTCAAAATTCCAATATAAGTTTATAGACATGTGTGAAATCACAAAATACAACTTATGCAAGATGAACCACCAAAGTTGGCTCAAATTGGAGACTAGGGCGTGCATTTGAGGATGAGGCAGTTTCCCTTCAAATTTACATGAAATCCCAATTCTAGGTGCATGAAAGAAACATCTCTTGTTCTTCAATTTAACTTTAGATGAATAGGTAAATTTACCATTTATGTAACTCTATCGTAAAACTTATAAAACAACTTTTGTAGCTATAGGGAAGCTTGGGCATGCATTTTCATTTAGTCACTTAGTACAATTTATACCTTGCCAATTACAAGAAAAAATTTTCCTCTTTTTCACAACCACCCTTTTCAAACTTGCAATTGAAAAATAAACAATATGAGAAAGTATACTATGATAAACCACATCCCCAACAACTTGCACAACTCAAATATAAGCTATGATACAATATTGGGTTACTTTTTACAAACAATTTTTGCATTTCTATGGTTTTTCTATGCATCTCTTGCTTATTTTTACACATAAGAGTATTTGATGACTCTTAATGCAAAACTGACCTTGTTTTATCTCCTAACCCACCATCCTCTAATTCATCAAAATTCCATGAAGCGTTTTTCATAGAAATCATCCTTTTTGGAGTGTAAATGCACTATTAATTGTACAAACAAGTTATACACGTTGGAATGATCAATTTACAAATTAAATCCTAAATTATTGATCCTTAGCTTACTTTGGGTGGGCAGTTTAATACATCCAACTTTATCGATTTGTCACTTTGGTTTTACAATGGAATATTTATCCTTTATGCACACTAAGTAGGTTTATGTCTCAAAATGAAAATACAAGTTTAGATATAGGTGTGAAATCACAAACTACATCTTATGTAATATGAACCACCAAAGTTGTCTTAAATTGGAGACTAGGGAGTGCATTTGAGTTTGAGGTAGTTTTCCCTTAAAATTTACAGGAAATCCCAATTATAGGTGCATGAAAGCAACCTCTCATGTTCTTCAATTGAACTTTAGATGCATAGGTAAATTAACCATTTATGTAACTCCATATTAAAACTTATAAAATAACTTTTGGATCTACATGGAAGCTTGGGCATGCATTTTCATTTAGTCACTTAGTACAATTTATACCTTGCAAATTACAAGGAAAAATTTGCCTCTTTTTCACAACCACCCTTTTTAAACTTGAAAATGAAAAATAAATAACATAAGCAAGTCTAGTATGATAAACCACATCCCTAGAAACTTGCACACCTCAAATCTAAGGTATAATACAACATTGGGTTACTTTTTACAAACAATTTTTGCATTTCTAAGGTTTTACTATGCATTTCTTGCCTATTTTTCCAAAAAAGAATATTTGATGACTCTTAATGCAAAACTGACATTGGTTTATCTCCTAGCCCACAATCCTTTGATTCATCAAAATTCCATGAATCTATGTGCATAGAAATCATCCTTTTTGGAGTGTAAATACATTACTAATTGTACAAACAGGTTATACATGTTGGAATGATCAATTTACAAATTAAATACTAAATTATTGATCTATATCAAACTTTGGGAAAGCAGTTTAATATATCCAACTTTAACAATTTAGCACTTTGGTTTTACAATGCAATTTTTATCCTTTATGCACACCAGGTAGGTTTATATCTCAAAATTCCAATATAAGTTTATAGAAAAGTGTGAAATCAAAAACCAAAGTTGGATCAATTGGAGACTAGGGCATGCATTTGAGGATTATGCAGTTTTCCCTTCAAATTTCATGAAATTCCAATTTTAGGTGCATGAAAGAAACCTCTCATGTTCTTCAATTTAACTTTAGATGCACATGTAAATTTACCATTTATGTAAATCCATATTAAAACTTATAAAACAAATTTTGGATCTACAGGGAAGCTTGGTCATGCATTTTCATTTAGTCACTTAGTACAATTTATACCTTGCAAATTACAAGGAAAAATTTACCTCTTTTGCACGACCTCCCTTTTTAAACTTGAAATTGAGAAATAAACAACATGACTAGGTCTACTATGATAAAAACCATCCCCCAAAACTTGCACAACTCAAATATAAGGTATCATACAACATTGGGCAGGTTTGGGCACAAACAATACAGAAGAACTCTATGTCATCTGGATCCTAATTAAAGTTGCAGTGGACAGGGAGGTTAAGATGATACAAGTCTTTTGTGACTAAACTTATGATGGAATGGGAAAATGGTAAAAGTAACATTTATAACTTGGAGTTGGGGCTTATTTTCAATAGGATTATGGAAAGTAAAATAGTTTTTGAAGAGGTGTCCTACGCTCATGTCTACCGAGAATTCAACCACAAAGTTGATCAGTTATCAAAGGAAGCACTAATTTTGGAGGAAGTGTTTTTGCTTGTTCAAGAGATTAAGGACCATACTCCTACAGATTTGATACTCTTGCATATTTTTTGATGAATGGATTTTTGGTCTTGTTTTAATTTGTGTTTATGCAAAGTTAGAGATAGTTTGTCTCATGGTTTTTTCTTAGCATCAATACGAAGTTGTGGAACTATTTGTTTAAAAAGTGACATGTATAAGGATGATTGTAAGAGTCAAAGTCATAAGAATAGGATATATTCTTATATGATAGAGGCAGTATATAAAGGAAATGGATGCTAATGTTAAAAGTAGAAGGAATCTCGTCAATGTGTATGCCATTTCCACAAGAAATATCAATATAATGATTTTTGTCTCATAAAAAAAAACATGAAATATAAATATTTCTTGTAAGTGGATCCAAACATTATTAAAGAGATGAATTAAATATCACTTAAATACTGTAGATAATCATTGAAAATCACAAAAAGCATCACATATAAGACAAGTACAAGTCAAAAACATTAATGACATTCCATTAATTCCCCATAAGTATAGAAGGATCCTTAAATGAGAGACATCACATATACAATATCCATTACAAAATTGGGAAAATAGTAATACAAATTCTACAAATTTCTCCCCTATGAAGATTCCTCCCAAGGAATATCTAAAAAGCCTCTCCTTCGTTATCTCTCTACTTACAAACTTATATGTTATGTTCCCCATGGGGACAACCATGACCCATAGATCACTTACATAAGTGGATCATAACTAACTTTACATGTATTCACAGGTCCTCCAGCTAGTTGTTACAACCTTATATATTATGTTCCCCGTGGAGACCACCATGACCCATAGGTTTCTTACATAAGTGGATCATAACTAAATTTATATGTATTCACAGGTCCTCAAGCCATATGTTAAAGCTTTGGGGCAATGCTTATTACTTGAGGCACATTATGCCTTGTTGTTTCCAATCATCCATTGCAATTGATACTAAAAAGGGTGTTTTATCCAATAACCAGCTTCACACTATTGGTGGGTATTGAAGTAGATTACAGTTCCAATGGGTTCCAAAATTGGTAGTGCATCAAAGGGTCTAATGGAAGATGCGAAATGTGGTATGAATATGGAGGGTTCACCACTAGATGGGAAGAGAGTAGGAAAAGTATTAAGGATGAGCTTGAGAAAGAAGACTATGGTGGGGATGGAAAGGATTGATACCAAAAAGGTATATGTTTACCAATTGTTATGGTATTGTTCCTAAGAAACTACCAAGGTATCCTATACCTAGGTCAAACACCTTCAATGCTCATTTGGCGCGACCAACCCTAAAATATTCCTTCTCGCGAAATACTTTGTCTCCCATCTCCTTGTACTATCGCACTCCCTTGAAATTGTTGGCATAATCGATTCCTCCCATAAATATGTGCTCCATTTTATTTGGTCCTCCCATTGTTGTTGGAGACTCCCCTTTCTCTGTCTTGCAACCTCCTAGACTATCAACATTGATGTGGAGCTCTTATTCTTGAATAGTGGCACCATCCACATATGGGTGTAGTACTGTTACCTCTGAGAAGAACACTTGAATCCTTCCCAAGTTTCCCCCATGGTGGTGTAGTCTAAATGTTCTACGTTTAATTGTCATTTTTTACCTGAATCTGGTGATCTAAATCTAGGAAAAATTGGAATTTTATGTTGTTTAACTTGCATTTCTGAATATGTAAATGCATTCAATGTCTTGAGAAACCCCCGGGGAACTCAGATTACATAGACTTAACCAATCAACGAGATACTTATTATTCCATGGAATATTGTCCCTTCGTTATACAAAGGGTAAGTCTGGGAGATAACAATACCAATCAGGACCAACCATCATATGACTTCAGAGGTCACATTAACCAACATTTGACTTGAAATTCTCTCATAGCCTATATAGCGGCATAGTTGATCTAGGTCGAGTACTATCCATCCTTCCCACATTATGAAAACTTCTAATATGTGTTATCTTAATCCATTAATCCTTTTACTTACCAATCATATATCTTGTACATTCATGTTTAATTTATGTCTGGAGGAAAAGCAGGCATAATTAGCCCGTGCCAAATTTTTTTATCCCCCATAGCAGGCATAATTTATATCTTGATCGAGACAACGTGAGAATAATTACCCCGATCCAGACATTTCTAGCCCTCATAAGAGGCATAATTGACATACAGATCAAGACAATGTGGCCATAATAATACCATGACGAACAGTTTTACCCCCTATCTAGCATAACTAAATCCCAATTAGGTGTCAAATGCACCTATGACACAAAAATTTGTTGACATGGCAGTGCCACATAGGTTCCACTGTAATGTCCCTAATATTACACCCTTTGTAATTGTACACATAGGTCAGTGAGTCGTTGGTACCAATTGTAAATGTACATGTACATATAGGATGGTGATTCATTGGCACCAAGTATTGGTTTTTTGTGCACCTGAGTAATGCACGAGGATTGTTGTCAAAGAAAGTGTGTGCACAATTCATAGTATTGTGCACACCTGGGTAAGTGCACGTGGTAGCACATCAAAGGAAGGGTGTGCACATTTCGCAGTGTTTTTCACACTTGAGTAAGTGCACAGGGATTACCTTGAAATGCACATTGATCTGAGTTGTATATATCTATATATAGGAGGCATATGTAATTGAGGTCGAAGAGCCTATGTGTTTAAGAGGCTGGTGAGCTAGGATGCAAATAGGCCAACGATCTTATCCTTGTACAATGTAATCACACTCAAGTTATTAATAATATCAAATTGTTGCACATAGACAGATCAGGTGAAAATATATGGGGGGATAACTCCAGCGAAAATGAAAAGGGGAGGACTTAAGTCCTAGGGAATATTTTATTAATATTTCTAAAAATTGTAATTTATGGATATTTATTTATCCTAAGTTCCCGAGGGATGGAAACGAGTCACCAAGTGGCTAAAGCTAGTTTTGAAGGTGTCAAGTGC
>ML802497.1:114987-152533 GCA_009831015.1 Picea engelmannii
CTTCCTTACTTCTCTCTCCATGACAGGAAGCAACATGGGATTTATCTGTCTTAACTTCTACCTAAATGGTTTAGCCTCCTCCTTTAGTGGGATCTTGTGTTCAATGACAGACGTAGCATATGTATTGAGGTATTCATAAGTCCATGTGAACACATCAGAAAATTATCTTAATAGCTCAGTATATTCGTCTCTATGTTCTTTGGTTAGGCTGCTTGACAACCTGAAAAATTTAGGCTCCTCCTGTGTGCCAATGTTACACTCATCTGAGTCGACATCTTCACTCGAAACTTCACCCCTTACTACCACATCGTTACCATCGAACGATCTTTCTAACGGGACTAGTCCCTTCGGAATGTGATTGCTAGGCCGCTAAATAATTTGGTGATTAGCAATTTTATTTAAAAATACCTTAGGGCAAGGGTGACCTTCAAGGTCAGGGTCTTGATCAATATGCAATGCAGAAAATTCGTCGACAGCCTACAGAAAATTCTTGATTTACAGATCATCTTCGAATACTTTCCAATGTTTGACATTGTCTGGTACAGATGGCCTATATTTTATCTCAACATCATATTTTCTCTTAGGCGGTAGAGGGATCCTAAACAGACTCTCCGAAATGACTAAGGAATCGACCAAAGAATATTTCTCCCTTGGGATAAAAGAGATGTTGAAAGCTGAGAAGGAATTGTCAATCAAGTCTCACACCTTATTTCTGTAGCTCCTAAGCCGAGGATGCTTGGCCCGATAAGCATTTATGACTTGTTGAATAATCAACTCAGCATCTCTGAACACCGCTATCTCCTCTATCCCCATCTCCTTTGTGGCCCTTAAACCCAGAACTAGAGCTTCATATTCTGCCACATTATTGGTGGCTTCAAATTCTAGCTTGAATGAGAGGGACATGGTTTCCTGACAAGGTGACACCAACACCACTCCCATGCTGGCACCTTCTATAGAAGAATCCCCATCGAAAAACATCTTCCAAACAGAGGTGGTTGGAGTAGGTATCTCGTGATTAAAACGGGGATGCCTTCTGACTTGAAAAGGGGCTTCAGGAGCATCAGTGAGCTGCAACAAATTAGATCCCAAATCAGTGTCTAGTGCAAAGATAGGGTGATTGGTGGGGTTTGCCTCATCACTAACAATGTAGGCCAGATGGGCCTCTCTGTACAACCTCCTGTGTTCCCCTCCAAATACTGGAATGGTAGCATATGTGAGATCCATTTTTAATGTTCCTCCAAGATTTTTAATCCAAGATCTTGACAACAGCATGCCAAACTTGGGAGGAACATCGGCTACTACAATGTCCATGACCACACTTTTCATTGGCAGCTGAAACAAAGAGATGACCAAGTCTTTGATGACTCTGAGGCATTGCACCCTCCTTGAATCGAAAGAGTATAAATCATGGTAAGCCTTCATCACCTCCAGTCCCAATTCGTCCATGACTATTTTGGGCATAAGGTTGTGGGAAGCCCCTAAATCCATGAGGCAATTATGCAACACCTTATCATGTATGTTCAGGGATGTGTAGAAGGGAGGGGATGAATTAACTCTATCTTCTACCATGGGACCTAAGACAACTGATGGCTTTTCATCTTGAAGGTTTATTGAGTCTGTGGAAGGCTGGGGGGGCTCGGATTGTAACAGCTTAGAGAGGGACCTTTTGAAATCTTCATTTTTAACTAGTTCTGAGAGGGGTACAAGAATTATGATCTTCTGAATCTCATACTCAAAACTAAAAGAGGAGAGGGGCTTAGGAGGTTCCCTTACCTCAGAAACAAGCTCTTTGGCTGCTGACGAAGTATTATGAGCTTTCTTTTCTTTAGTAGTTGTCGCAACAACTTTAGTAGGCCTTTCTGCTATAAGGGGCTTATCTTGGCAGTCAAAATTATCATCTTTATTCTTTGACCGGAGATGTTATCTGTTAGGGGCGTTGTTGGCCTTCTCCCCTTTACCCAAATCATTGATTTGGATGCTCATAAGGGATTCTTCATATGCATATTGAGTCAAATGGGGAAAAGGGGAGGTGTCTTCGATGTAGTGAATTTCAGGGTCGAGTTCTTCTATCTTCTCTCCTTCCTTATGAGAAACTATGTTGTTTTGGAAAGGGGTTTGAATCCTCTGATCATCTCTGTCTCTGCTCCTTTGTTCCCTTGGGGAGGCCTGTGGCACATTGTTACCAGGCCTCCTGAAACCTCTGTTATCAGTATTCTAGGGATTTCTATACATGGGCTTCCCCTCTAACTCCCACCTTTCCATCCTAGCTGAAAGAGATTTCATCACTTTAGTTACGTCATCCATCTGAGGAGGAAGGGGAGAGGAATAGGATGAGGAGGCTTCACCTCTCCTCCTGGGTATGTCTCTGTCAGCCTTACTCCTGAGTCGGTCAACAACCAATATATTAGACTCTACTTCTATGGTCATGTCCTGTATGTGCAATAGAGTGGTGGATCTCCTTTCCCTCAACAGGAGGCATAAATCGGGATCAAAAGTGCTAGCATAAGTGATTTTCGCAGAGGCTTCTGAGGGCTTAATCTCAGTGGGGATTTTATTGTACATTTTGTTAAATATTTTGGAGAAGTCAGAAACAGACTCTCCTTCCTTTCTCTTCAAAGATCCAAACTCTATCATGTAATACATGAAGTCCTTTTTGTCTCCCCACTGTCTCAAAAAGGCATTATCCAAAGCATCAATCCCATTAATAGATCCAGGAGGCAAGGCCCTAAACCATTTTCTAGCCTCACCCTCAAGGCTATGGACAAAAATCCTCATCCACACATCTGCATGCATGATGAGATGGTCGATTGTAAAACTGTAAAAGGCTTCAAGGTGTTCTTCTGCAGTTATGTCCCCCTCGCTTGTAAACTTGGGCAGCTACTTGAGGTAGCCATCTGTTGGAAGGGCATTGAGAGGCTGGGGTAGCAAAAGGGGAGCATACTTGGTGGCTATAATAGCCTCCATTCTGGTCATGGGGGGATTTTCTCCTACCATAAGGAAATTAGGTGGAGGAGAACTCGGAGGGGAAAGATCTTGAACCGGGGATACTGGAAATAGGCTTACAGGGGTAAGGGAAGTGACAAGGGTTTTTCCCTCTAGTCCAAAACTAAGAGGAGACAACTCGGCAGGAACACTTCTGAAATTCAGGAAAGGGGAGGTTTCAGAATAATGTCTATTGCGAAGATGAGGAGAAGAAAAAGGAGTTTCTATAGAAGGAGACGACAAAATACCTGGTTTGGTGGTGGAAGTTTCTCCTTGGGGGGCCTTTCCTCTTCTGAAATTTGCCTGCGGCTCAGCTTCAGGCGTAGCTAGAGGTAGCTATGGATGGGACCATGTGTGTATACCTCTAAAATCCACAATTAAAAAGGCAGGTTCACCATAGTGGAGTCATCACAATGGAGTCTCTAGGTGCATAGTAGAAATCTTCAAGGCTCTGATGCCTGATGCACCTTCAGAATTAGAGGCTCAATGTCGTTCAATCTCGGGGAAAATTTTCAACCTAATCCCCAGCAATGGTGCCAGAAATGTTAGTGTCAGAAGTCACTCTTGGATTGCAGAAGGAGCAGAGGCCAACGCCCATCAGTTTATGTCACAGATAATTTAATGGGGTGATCGGATGGATAGAGGCCCCAGAAGATATCACTCTAACTCAGAAAACCGGGCCTGGTATGTAACAACAGAAGAGGTATTGATCTAACTTCAGTCAGTGGGTTGATTATAAAATGAGCAGATGGAAGACTTGGTAAGAGGAGTGAGCAAGACTACCTTGGGCATCAGGCCTTTCAACATCTTGAAGTGGAAAAAATCAGAACACAAGATCCTCTTGGTTCAGAGTTTCGGGGAACTGAAAGGTGACTTGACTAGATCTTCCAATTCCAATTCAAAATACAAGAACTGATTAGAAACAATGCAACTATTACAGTGATCCAACATACATCATCCTATAACAGCGCAACTCGACTGGATCCTCCAATTCCAAGCGGTTCTAACACAATGTAAACAGAGAGATGGAAAGTGGCTAACATTCATAAGGCAAGAAGTCTCAAGTGCCAATACATAACCAGGGAAACCAGTGCTTCATCAAAACTTTACAATCGGAAGCCTACCTCAACCATCGATGCTTACAAAAATACAAAACTAAGTACATATACTCCTAAACTTTCACCCAACAGAGGCGTCTCAGGACTTTCAAGGTGTGGGGTCTCCTCAGTCAAATCTGGCCTAAACTCCTTTGTCATATGTCACCTTAACTTTGCATGTCCTTTGCAGGGGGGGTATCTAAAACATTTAAGAAAAAAATAGCGTGTGCAAACTCCTCTGGTCAGACAAGAACTCAACATGGCTTCTTTGGAGAAAACCAACATATAGGACCATCTCGAGCATACTACCTGCCGAAACCACCATGCTTTGCATTTAATGAGTGAGCCAAGGTTTCAACTACCTCCATCCACCTTCATTTATTTTTATCAAGGACCAAGATTGAGGTCAAGCTGAACTGGTCTCTAGAGAATGCGGTGATCCCTTCTGCAGCTAAACCTGACGCTTTATCCCTTTGCACTGTTCTTTCTATCACCTCGAGGTGACCACGGGTTGTGACCTTGTGCCTATCTTCAAAGAAGCTTTCAGTGTTTTGGGCTTTGGAGATTTGAAATGCAGCAAAAAGATGAGACCCTCTGTTCTCTCGAAGTCTCGGTAGCTGAAATGATGAAATGGCTTGATCGTGCACCACGCATCCCATTGGATGGACGACCTAGATTAACACTTGAATGAATGTGGGACTGCCTTTGGCCTGGACCCTTTCGGTGTTTCGGGCTTCGGGGATTTGAAATGTAGCAAAAGGATGAGACCCTTTGTTGTCTCAAAGTTCCGATAGCCGAAATGCCGAAATGGCTTGATCGTTTCGTGATTTTGGCCATAGGAGATGAGCTCAGGCACTGGACCACGTGCAACTCAGCGGCCCAAACTTACCCGATGGCCATCGATCTGCCCCATCTATGGATCTTCAACATTGAAAGACAAAGTGCTTGCTCGCTTGATTTTAATCCCAAAATGGGCTTCTTCTGTGGGTTGCGCTCGACGCTCATGGCTGTGGCCTTTGAATAAAACACACTCGATCAGTTTTCAAATCCCACCTCTATGCATTTACACCAGGGGCCCGAAACCGGAAGAAAACGCCAACTGGAAAGAATTTGTGCTAACACATGATATGACCTTGGGCTATGAGATTCATGTGACCACGTGATTATGATCGTGTCCATAGGTGGTTTGAGAGAAACCCTCTCTTTGCCCCGCAATTCACTATGAGCCTCCACGCGTCCTTTATCCAAAACAGTGGTTTCAATTGTGGCCCACTCACGAAAAATTAAGACCTGAGCATGTTCTAGTCCCGCAATGGAGCATGAATGTCGATCTCACGATATTGATGGTTCTCTTGAATGAATGGTTCAGATATGTCGTCTCAAGTCTACAGACCAGATATCACCTTCCTACTTCAACGACTAATATTTACTTCATGATCTGGGCTCTGGGAGTTTCATATATCAAACCCTATTGTTGTTGACTGGATATCTTCCAGAATGGAAGATCTGCTGACATCTATCCTCTTCAATATATGCCTCTTCCTTCTTTCCTTTGTCCATGCACGATCCTTAGTATCAATGATCAGGTGACATGTGGCCCTCCAAACCAACGAACAAGATCGATTTTACCTTTCAGGCTTCAGGAGTTTCAATTCTCAAAATCCTCTTGCTCTTGGAGTATTTCACCCGGATTTCACGATCCAATGATGCGTATCCCTTTTATCCAATGACTATCCTCCACTTCAGGACTTTGGCCTTCAACAATATTAAACCTTTCTCCTTCACGTTTTCCCAGAGTAGTTTATCCCGGAGTTCATGACCTGTTGACACATACCCTCCTGCACAATCAACGATTGTAAGTGACTTTGGGACTTCGAGACTTTAGGCTGATCGCTGCTTCATTCTCCTCTAGAGTGGTCATCTATTGAATAAGTCATAGGCATTGGAAACCACTCATTGTCGGTTAAGAATTCCACTTACACTGTCCTTCCACTATACTAGATCAATGGTTGAGAATGCATCCGAAGTGATCTTCAGATCGGACGAATCATATCCACTTTGGGACTTCGGCATTCAGGACTTCAACATTTGGGACTTTGGAAATTAGGGTATCTGATGGTAGTAAAACTCCCGAAGTAAAAATCCCAAAGTGACGTCATTTACTTATGTCACTTGATGATGTTTCATGAGCCTAGTAGCTGCCATGTGTCACTCGGATTTGTGATTTGCACATACCTGAAGTGACAAATCAACTTGACACTTGTCATTGTCTGATTGCACCATGTGTCCTTGCTGACATAGTCTTTCTTATGTGATCTACTGATGTGGTCTTTTGACATGGTCTGTTGACCAACAACACTGATCCAATGGTCCTTGTATGTTCTCCAAATCCAATGGTCCTTATTCATTTCAGATTTTCGGGCTTCGAGTTTTTCCATATCAAACTTTCTAGAGCATAACCTCCTCATATATTTATATCCAAAGTGAATCCTATTTGTTGATCAAAATTTTAGATCGACAACTTGATATTTCTACGATGTATCTCTTCTGTCGTATCCTATCCTTCCACTTGGAATGATCAAACGACTGAAAAAAATTTGCATTTTGGGAATTTCAAATCTCAAGCTCTCCAGAGTGTAACCTCCTCGCGTATTTATATCTGAAGTGAATGTTGTTTGTCGATCATGAACTTAGATCGACAGCTTGATATTTCTATGATATGAATTTTTTGACTTATCCTGTCCTTCCACTTCAAATTGATTTGATGGCTATCGTGTACTTTGGCTCTCTGGCTCTCCGACTCTCCGAAATTTGGGTTTTTCAAGTCAACTGAAAAATCATTGAAGTGATTTGCTCCATAGTTGAGGATCGTGTGCTACGTGACAGTATTGATGATGGACGGTCCATGCTTGCTTCGAGACTTCGGGACTTTGACAAGTCCACTCTCCTACGCTCGTCCAAAGGCTTAACCTTCATGCATTTATTTCTGGATCTAATGACTATTGATCCTCGGTGCTCAGATCCAACATATCAGATCTATACTTCTCCTCTATGGTTCCTCTGGTCACTGAGATTTGATCTAATGGTCATCAGGTATTCATAATTGGTGATCCAATGACCACTGTCGTTCTTCCTCTTGATCTTTATGATCTCTCTGACTTAGAATATTTTCTAAGTGTTCAAAGGTCTCGACCTTTGCTCCTCCTGCGAGTCCTTCTCTTGGAACTCGGCTGCACTTCTAGAAAGTGAAAAGCGCTATCTCTTCTGAGCTTTGATATCTGCATATTGTTCGCTCCTCCTCCTGAGCTTACGCTTCTTTCTGATCTTTTATCTCTGCATACTCACACTATTCCTCCTAAGATTTGATTTTCATACTGTTCGCTTCTTCTCCTGAACTTATGCTTTCCCTGTTTTCCATCATTGTTGCTTTCCTCATTGCTGATTTTCTTGCCTGTAAACATACCATCGTTGTTGTTTTTCTTGCCGTCAATGACAAGCACACTCTACCTATAAACATGCCAACAATATCCCCCTTTGGCATTGATGGCAACCCTCAAAGGCTACGCTAGTCTATTTGGACCTCTGGCTGTAGCATCCAGACCACTCCTTTTCTCCTCCTTTGACATCAATGCTAAAGAAAACATGTTCCCCTTAAGTTGTTGCAGTACTTTTCGGAGGTATCAAATATTCAACCAACACATTCTCCCTTTGACGGGATGGATTCTCTTATTTGAGTCCTACAGAGTATTTGTATCTAACTCAAAGTCTTCTCCTTCTGATTCTTGGACCTGTTCATCTTCAACTTCAGCTGTGTCCTCTGTAGCAGACTCAATATTGCTCACCTCTCTTACTGGGACTCCTTCATCAACCTTTTCTTTTCATAACTGAATGACTCCCCGTGTCACTCTTCTTTGATCTTCTATTATAACAACTTCATTTTTCTTCTATGATGTTACAATCCAAGGCTTTTATGACCATATTCATCACAAGGAAAAATAATAACCGTTACAAACACTCTCATACCTCTTTGATTCATCCATGAAGGTGTCTCTCTTGTAAGCTTACTTTGAGGTGTATGAGTAGCTTCTGGGTGTCCTTCTTGATCTGATCTTCTAAATATTGTAGTATTTCTTTCATTATTTGAACATGAAGAACCCGAGTCATACCTACTTTCCCCTTTTACAAATGAAGGACTTGCATCAGGGTTCTTAGGAGTACTGATTTCTTCCTTGTTGTATCCAAGACCAGATTTGTCATTTGGTGATCTATGACTATCCAAGATCTCATCCAAGATCATGGAACTGTTCAAGAACTTGATTTGGGTGTTTGACTTGTCAACCTTATTTCTAAGATTCACAACTTCTGCTTCCATCTTATGACACAATTCTTCTTCTACTTCTTCTTTTCTTGCATGGGAGGATTCAATATCAACATCTTTATCTGTCCTTATGCCTTTAGCCACCACTTGTCCTAAGTTTACATTTTTTACCTTACAATATTCTTCAAAGGTCACATTTCCTGTTTTGTTTTTAATCATAGACAAAAGATTATCCTTGTCTCCATTCATGTACTTGGAACATCCATTGTCTATATTCCAGGAGTCCTTTTGTTTTTGAGTTGAAAGTACTAGACCACATTTTTCACTATCTTTATTTTTCTATGTGTTGGAATTTATAGCAAAGAGCTTTATCCTTGGATCTGCTTTGTAATTCTTCAGATGGAAATGTGCATCCTTGTGACCGAAGTTATGAAAGTTATAGCATTCAAGCTTATTTTTCAATAGGTCAAAGTAATTGGTGCAACGTTTTCTACTCATTGGATGTTCATTATTTCTTGCCCTCCTCAGTTGAATGCCTTTGAACTTAATTAGACAATTTTCAATCTGTGGTTGTTTGTTATTTGGCTATCTCATTCTTTGTTGTGGCAGATATTTATTCCTTGGGTTTATTGATTGCTCATGTCTAAATATTAAGGAACAATTTACAGCTTTGTGGCCAAAGTTAGAACAGTAGAAATAATATTCATAGAAAAAATCTGTGTACCTAGAAAATGGTTGTCTTCTTTGAGCATGTCAATTTCTTCCATGTTGATGATTTCCTTGAGAAGAGGGTGTATTATTTCTTTGTTCTATAGATTCAGTTCTGGCACCTTTTTATTTACTCCTTGGTGGCTAATTATCTTCCTTTGTTTCTGCAAGTTTGATGTTTTTAGTGGTTATAGATTTGACAAACTTGATGGGTTCTTTGTTGCTTGGCTGACCACTACTTGATCCCTCTTCATAACCCAAACCAATTTTCAACTTTGGATTCCTTTTTTGATTCAAAATGGTGGCTAGTCCTTCTAAGGCTTTGATACTTGGTAGATTCTGGTGATACAAGGCTTTAAACTTCTCCAACTCTTTTCTAGTTTTTAGTACTTCTTCTTCCAGAGCTTCACATCTTGCCTTCTTCTCTGATAACTGTTGTTTTAGAATGTCCTCTATTTTCTTTTCCTCTTTTAATTCCACTTTTAGTAGGGAAAAGTCTTCATCAAGATTTCTACTGCCTTTCTCGATCTGTATCAACAATTGTTTTTTCTTTCTCTTCTTAAGTCTGAGTCTATCAATCTCTTCCAAAGTGTTGATCAGCTCTCCTTCCAAGTCAACCACAACATCTTCATCATCAACATCAATTCCTATGATTTTATTATCATAATCCTCTTTGGACATAAGCACGAAGTAATTTACGTTATCTTCATAGGAAGAGTCATTATCTTTGTCTTCTGAAGAGTCATAATTATTTACACATAAACTTTTCTTTTTATCAAATATTTTGGATTTGTAATTCTCTCCACCTTTAGATTTCTGGTCCTTCTTATTGTGTGGACACTTAGATGCAAAGTGACCTATCTTTCCACAGTTAAAACATTTGAAGGGAAACTTGCCTTTGTACTTGCCTGATCCTTTCTTTAGTCTTCTCACAAAATTTTCTTCAATTTCATCAGGCTCAGAATCCTCATTCTTATCTTCTTTAAATGATGCTTCTCTAGTGGTATATTTATCTTTACTAATCCTCATTTCATAAGCAATTAGAGTTACTAGGAGTTGATCAATAAACAGAGTCTTAAGATCATTCGGTTCTTCTATTGCATAAAATTTTGGATTGAATCTATCAGGAAGAGATCTTAAGATCTTCTGAACTAATAATACGTCTTCAATCTTCTCACCAAGACCTTTCATGGAATTCACAAGCTCCTCAACTCTTAAGAAAAAAATATTAACTATCTCATCCTCATTCATATTTAGTTTTTCAAGATGTAATCTATAGGTTTGAATCTTGGCATCCTTTACCTTCTCATTACCTTCATAATTGCTAATGAGTTTGTCACGCATTTCTTTGGCAGATTCTAAGTGCATAACTTTTACAAATTCTACTTCTGCAAGCCCACTCAGAATAGCATTCATAGCCTTAGCGTTGAAGCTAAATTCTATATTATCATCCTTATTAGCTATTACAACTGGCTTTACATAACCATTCTCTACTGCATCCCATACATCTGCACCTAAATCCATTATGTAGGTTCTCATCCTAACCTTCCAGAAGCCAAAGTTTGTTCCATTGAATAGGGGGGCCTTACTGGTTGAAGTTCCTTCATGACTTGTCATGTTTAAGCTTATTGATCTACCTTTAAATAAAAGGAACCTTCTCTAATACCATTTGTTGGACAATTGAGAGGGGAGGGTGAATCAGTTGTTACTGTGCTTAAACAATTATACCCATTTACAACTCTTTACAGAACAGTCAATGAAAATCACAATAATGCAAGGAACTAAGCTATAGAGTATTTAACATCAATCACACACACATGAAATATATAGAGGCAGATATTTCCYGAGGAAACCTATAAAGGGAAAAACCTCTTCTTCTTGATATGATAAGTAATCTTTTATTTTTCTGTACATTATCATTCTTATGAACACCAACTCATTGTGAGGCTACCACCTCTGTTTTACAAGCTGCAACYTGCTGAGAGCACCAACTCTTTGGTTTCTCTAGCACCCACTAGAAGGAATCACCAAATCCATGGTTTTTCTAGAACCCACTAGAAGGAAGCACCAACTCCTTGAGTATTCTAGCACCAACTGGATGGAAGCACCAACTTCCAATTACATAGGCACCAATTTGTATAACAGAGAACAATAGTTCTCCCTTGCACCACCATACCACCCTGGTTTTTCTGGCTGCAACCATATGGAAGCTACAACTCCCTGTGTTCAAGCACCCACTTGAAACTCTGAGGACAATAGTTCTCCCTAGAACCTCCCTACCACCCTGAATATAAAAAGTTTGTTCATGAAACTTATTATAGTGATACAATGTTTGTCAAAAGGCTTACCAGTCTCATCATTATTCTGTTGCACTACTCTGCTCTGCCTGCATCAGTGTCGTCATGCTCACATCTCCTTGAGGTTTTTTTTCTTCTGCTCTATCTTTGAATGCACACCTCAACTTTCTCTTCCTCTCTCAAATAAGCATTTCTCCTCTATCTCTTTCTTCTATGCATTATGCTCTGTGTATTATTTCCATTCAATGCGCTACACCTCTTCTATTTTTTTTAGCTCTTGCACACATCATGCTTCTACCCACATGAATAACTCTCAACAGAAGCAACCATATATTCTTTGTTCTGTGCGTATTTATCATGCCAAGTAATTTGGCAGGGAATACACTCAACTCTTCTTCCTCTCTGGCGATCATCCTGAGTATGTTCTTCATTAGTTGTCGTTATCTCGATATTCTTCGACTTCTTTGGCAGTTACAGTCTTCGACACATTTCCATCTATAAATTTTCTAAATGATGAATCTTCACTTCACTGGAAGTTACCTCGAGACTCTTCATCTCCTCTGGAAATCACACTCAAGCTCATCGAATTCTCTGGCAGATACAATCACTCTGTTTCTGGAAGTTACAATCAGTCCTTTCTGATAGTTACAGAGAGAAATTCTACACGCTCATTTGTTTGGTGCCTTTTTCCTTCCTGACAAAAAATTCCCAGCAGGCGCTAGATTTTCTTGCTAAGCCCCTTCTTTTCACGTGACCATCAACGATCACCAAACACCTATTCAAAAAGGTGCTTCTCGATTCCTGTCTAGTGAGTGTTGGCTCTGTTTCACGATGCAACCTTGGGCTATGAGCTTCATGTGACCACGTGATTGTGGGCATTTCCATAGGTGGTTTGAGAGAAACCCTCTTTTCTTTTTGCAATTCACTACAAGCCTCCACACATCCTTTCTCCAAAACTATGGTTTCAATTGTGGCCCGCTCACAAAAAATTATGACTTGAGCATGTTCTTGCCCCACAATGGAGCACGACCATCGATCTCATGATATTGATGGTGCTCCTGAACAAACGGTTCAGATCTGTCCTCTCAAGTATGCGGACCAAATCTCGCCTTCCTACATCAACAATTGAGATTTACTTCATGATTCGGGCTCCGAGATTTTCAGATCTAAAACCATGTTGCTGCTGACTGGATATCTTCTAGAATGGAAGATTTGATGACATCTTTCCTCTTCAATCGACAGCTCTACCTTCTTTCCTTTTTCCATGCGTGATCCTTAGTCTCAATGATTAGGTGACATAAATTTATCCTTTTGGGCTTTAGGAGTTTCGATTCTCAAAGTCTGCTTGCTCCTATAAAATTTCACCCAGATTCCATGATCCAATGACACATGTCCCTTTAATCCAATGGTTATCCTCTGCTATGGGACTTTGGCCTTCGGCAATCTCAAACCTTTCTCCTTCGCATTTTCCCGGAGTATTTTCACCTAAAGTTCATGATCCATTGACACATACCCTCCTACACGATCAACAATCATAAGTGACTTCGACACTTTGGAACTTTAGGTTGATCACTGCTTCATTCTCCTCCGAAGTGGTCACGGTTATCACATGTTTCTGCAAGGGGGATGTTTTTCCCTTGGTTTTGGCCTCTAGGTGAAAAAAGGCAAATAAAGGGGCTAAAAATGCACTAAATGGCGCTTATCCTAAGTTCGTTGGGGTCGATGTGACCGTTTGGCGTGTTGTGCTAAGAGGCACGTAGATCTGGGCGGCTGAGATCTGAGTGCTCTAGATCAATGGTCATTGATCATATCAGGGCCCCAACATACCTGGACAATAAAAATTGTAGGGCGGGCCGGGTTTGAAACCATGGTTTAGTGGAGAAGATACGTGTCAGTCAGAGACACACATTAGGCCCAAAAGCGGTGAAGAATCAAACCATTTTTTGGAGCCCTGATATGCACATGTGCATATAAGGTCCTATCCCAGGTCAACAAGTGGCCACTCTGTCCCGTCAAAAGTTTTTCCCAACTCCATCTCTCTCCTCTGTCCATCACATCCCCCACTCCCCTATAAATTTCTCTCCCTCGCACTTATCCTCCACTCACTGTCCCACCTATCGCATCTCCCCTTATTATCTCCCACCACCCGTTCCACCTCGCTCCACATCACCTCCGTCCCATTTCACCTCAGCTCTTGCTTGTGTGGCCCCCACACTATCCTCAGTTTCCTCTTCCCATCCATGTTGTCCACCTGGCCATATCCACGTCCACTATTTCATGTTGAGTGCGCCAATCACATCGTTAGTTTCCACGTTCGCTGTCAGGCCTCCTCACAAGCATCTGACTTAGATCCAGATGGAAGAATGCATAGGCCGCCAAATTCCATAGGTGCAGTGCTTAAAAAATCCTTCTTGATCCTGATGAAGCAGTTATTGAATTTGGTTGGTGGTGGTTGAACATCGTTTCCACCATAAATGGAAAGCCCAAGAAAGTACTATCATCAAGTTGACTTAGTTGTAGAACCTTCCTGAAGCATGATTGTGTCTAACAAGAGCTCGCTTTTGATAGGAGACTGCATGCACAATCTTCTAGAAAGCATGCATATGTAATGCTTTCAATGTAGAGACTCGAGCATGCTTCTATAGTTTTTCTCTGATTATATAGGAGTCTTCCTCATATTTTGTTAGCGTCGATGGTTGATCTAGGCTTTCGTATTGTAAAGTTTTAATGAAACTCTGGTTCTTCTGGTTATGTATCTATATTTGAGACTTCTTTTTTAATGTAAGTCAGCTTCTTTTCATATCTTTGTGAACGACTGTGTTAGAAAACTCGGGCATGGATGATCCATTCGAGGGTAGTTGTGTTATTGTGATGTAGGTTTGATCATAATGACATTGTGACTAGTTTTAATCAATTTTTGTTGAGTCTTTTCCCTCCAATGTTGAATGACTCGGGCATGGATGATCCAACCAAGTTGTTTTCATTGAATTTTGATGTATGTTTGATTTTAGTTCAGTGATAATTTAATTTTCTCCCTCGAAACTCTGAACCAAGAGGATATTTCCTTCTGAGTTTTTCCTCCTTAGGTTGTTGGAAGACCGGGTGTCCATAATAGACCTCTTCATTTTCCTCAAGTTCTCCCCCCTACTCACCCTTATTACAAGTTATTGACTGAAGTTAGATTGAGACCTCACTTGCCTGTGCATTCCAACCCAATTTTCTTAGTTAAAGAGATATAATCTTGAGACTGCATCCATTAGACCATCCTTTAAAACTATTCATTGTGACATACAAAATGATGGGTATTGGGCTTACCTCTGCATCAATCCAGAGGTGACTTCTAGTGCTAACATTTCTGGCATCATTGTCAGGGATGAATTGAAGATGTTCCATGGGATTGAATGACAAATATTATTGGTTCTGAAGGTGCATCAGAACTTAGTACTTCAATATTGCAATTTTTCACCTGGCGAGTCCACTGTGGTGACTCCATTGATACAGGTCCATTGTTTCAGCTGTGGATTCCAGGGGCAGACACATGAGGTCCACTCCACAAATTCCTTTAGCAACACCTGAAGCTAACCCAGAGAAAGTCATCAAAAAATGAAATATCATTTAGGAGGGTACTCCAGCTGCTGAACCAGGTATTTTTGATGATTTTCACCATCCTCCTATAGAAACTCTAGTAGCTATTTCTCACTTTCTTATTACACCATATGCTAGAGCTTCTAGAAGTTTAAATTTTAGAAGTTTAAATTACTACCCCTCCTCTTGCTTTGAAAAAGAGGGAAACCTATGTTCCCTCGAGCCTTGATGCCTTTTCTCCAGAGCCTCGATTGTTTCCCTTTGTTCCTCGAAGCACACCTCCAACCTCCCATGTATGAGCTCCATCCCCTCCTAGTTCTCCTTATTTTCACACTCCAATGGTAGGAGCTAATCCCCCCATAAATAGAATGGACGCTATAGTGGCTTCTAGATACACCCCTCTCATTTTTCCTCAACCTCTTAATGCCCTCCCAGTCGGTGGATACCTTAAGCAGTTGCCTAAGTTCATGGGGGAGGGAGATATGACTGCATAGGAGCACCTTGTAGCTTTCTATATTTATGATGATAACTATGGCATAGTAAATGAAGATGTGTGGATGAGGATTTTTGTCCACAGTCTTGATGGAGAAGCTAGAAAGTGGTTCAGGTCCCTAAACCTTGGATCCATTGATGGGATTGAGGCTTTATATGATATCTTCTTGAGACAATGGTGGGATAAAAAGGGCTTCATTTATTATATCACGGAGTTCGGATCCCTAAAAATAAAAGAGGGAGAGTCTGTCTTTGACTTCTCCAAAAGATTCAACAAACTGTACAATAAGATCCATGCTAAGATAAATCCTACAGAGGCCTATGCCAAAATCACATATGTTAGTGCTTTTGACCCTGACTTTTGCCTCCTGTTAAGAGAGAGAAGAGATACCTCCTTATCTCATATGCAAGATGCAACCCTAAAAGTAGAGTCTAATATATTGGCAGTTGACCGACTCAGGAATAAGGTTGATAGAGAAAGAGGAAGAGGAAGATATGAAGCCTCAACCTCCAGTTCCTCTGAAACCCCCCCTCAAATGGATGAAGTAACCAAGTTATTAAAATCAATTTCAGATAGAATGGAAAGGTTGGAATTATAAGGGAAGATGACATACAAAAATCCTCAAAATGTTGATAACAGAGGCAACTTCAGAAAGGCGAATAACAATGCTCCTCGGATTATGCAAAGAGAACCTCAAAACAAAGACAGGGATGATCAGAAAATCCAGACCCCTCTTCAGAACAACCTTGTTACAGATGAGGGTGGAGAGGAAGAAGACCTCGATCCAGAAATTCACTGTCTTGAAGACACATCCTCTTCTCCTCACTTAACTCAATCAACATACGAGGAGTCTCTCATGGACAACCAATTGAACGAGATGAGAAAGGGGGATAAGGCCAGTGACAACCCAAATAGATAAAACCTCAGGTCCAAAAAGAAAGGAGGAAATCCTGATGTTCTTGATCAACCTACCAGAGTAGAAAATCCTGCTAAAGATGTAGCAAGCAACAACAAGGAGAAGGAAACACAAAACCTCCCACTAGTAGCCAAAGGTCCCATCCCAGAGGTAAGAGAAATTATGAAGGCCCCCTCCTATTTTAGCTTTGAGGATGAAATTCAGAAGATTAGGATTCATGTCCCCCTTTCAAAGTTGGTCAAGCATGATGACTTTAGAAGATCCCTATCTAAGGTGTCGTTGCCTGAACCCTCAAATCATCCCACAGACTCAATCAATTTGCAAGAGGAAAATCCAACAATCATCTTTGGTCCGATGGTAGAAGATAGAGATGATTCATCCCCTCCCTTCTACACATCACTGAACATACATGATAAGGTAATGCATAATTGTCTGATGGATTCAAGAGCCTCTCATAATCTCATTCCCAAAACTGTCATGAAGGAAGTAGGACTGGAAGTCACCAAAGCATACCATGACTTGTATTATTTTGATTCAAGGAGGGTGCAATGTCTTGGGGTCATCAAATATCTAGTTGTGACCTTGTTTCAGTTGCCCATAAAAAGTGTGGTCATGGATATTGTAGTGGCTGATGTTCCCCCAAAGTTTGGCATGTTATTGTCAAGATCTTGGATAAAAAGGCTTGGGGGAACATTGCAGATGCACCTCACATATGATAGTATTCTTGTGTTTGGTGGGGGAGCATAGAAGATTGTACAGAGAAGCTCAACTAGCCTATATTATTAGTGATGAAGAAGACCCCACCAATAATCCTATATTTTCCCTTGATACTGATTTGGGATCCAACTTATTGCAGATCACTAATGTCCCCGAACCTCCTCTTGAAATTAGAAAACAATCCCTTAATCTCTGTGAAGATTCTCCTTTGATTACCTCTATTTGGAAAGTGTTCTTCGATGGAGCCTCTTCTAGGGAATGTGATGGTGTTTGGGTGGTTCTTGTTTCACCTATTTGAGAAATTATATCTCTGTCATACAAGTTAGAATTTGAAGCTACCAATAATGTGGCAGAGTATGAAGCTCTTGTTTTGGGTTTGAGGACCACAAAATATATGGGGATTGAAGAGATATTAGTGTTTGGAGATGATGAGTTAATTGTCCAGCAGATCAGAAATATTTATCAGGTGAAACACCCTCAGCTCAAAGGTTACATAAATGAAGTATGGGACCTCATTGGCAGTTTTTTCTCAGCTTTCAACATTTCATTTATTCCTAGAGAAGAGAATGTCATGGATGACTCTTTGGATGTTTCAACAAGAAATTTCAGAGTTCCTCTGGCACCCAAGCTCAGGTATGATATAGAAGTAAAATACATGCCCTCTATACCTGACAATGTCAAGCATTGGAAGGTGTTTGAGGATGATCTTGAAATCAAAAGATTCCTGGAAACTGTGGATGAGTTTTTTGCATTACACATTGATCAAGATCTTGGTTCTGACATAGATCCTCATGCTAATGTTTTTATGAACAAGATTGTTGATCATCATATTGTTCAGCTACCCAACAATAATATCCCAAAGGGACTGGTCCCTCTGGAAAGGTTATTTGATAGAAATGATGTGGCATTGGAGGGTAAAGTCTCAAATGATGACGCTGATGTGGTTGATTGCAATATTGGAACAAAGAGGAATCCAAAATTTGTCAAGTTGTCAAGAAGCTTGTCGAAGAAACAAAGGGCTGAGTATACTGAGTTATTAAGATAATTTTCTGATGTGTTTTCCTGGACCTATGAAGACCTGAAAACATATGACACAACTATCATTGATCATAAGATCCCATTAAAAGAGGAGGCCAAACCATTTATTTAGAAATTAAGACTAATAAATCCTATGATGTTGCCTATTATGGAAAGGGACGTAAAGAAGTTGTTGGATTCCCAAATCATTGTCCCTTTGAGATATTCTGAATGGGTGGCCAACCTGGTCCCAATGAGGAAAAAGAGTGGTGAAATTAGACTCTGTGTCGATTTCAGGAACCTGAACAAAAGCTCCAAGAAGGAAAATTACATACTTCCAAAGATGGAACACATATTACAAAGGGTAACAGGTGCATCCAGGATATCCATGATTGATGGATTTTCTAGTTACAATCAAATATATGTTATGCCTAAAGACAGATAAAAGACAACCTTCATCACTCCCTGGGGTACATTCATGTATGCCAAAATTCCCTTTGGATTGATGAACGTAGGATCAACCTTTCAGCGAGCCATGGACATAGCTTTCATAGGGGAAAGGGATAAATTTGTGGTCATCTATTTGGATGAAATTATAGTTTTCTCTAAGTCTGATAAAGAACATTGTGAACATTTGAAAAGCGTCTTCTTAAAATGCAGGAAATTTGGCCTTTCCTTAAATCCCAAGAAGTCATTGTTTTCCATGAAAGATGGAAAGTTGTTGCGACACATATTATCAGCTGAGGGGTTCATGATTGATTCAAGCAGAGTGGAAGCTATTCAAACCTTTTCACTTCCCAGATCCAAGAAGGAAGTCTAGTCTTTCTTGGGCAATATCAATTTTCTGAGAAGGTTTGTTTCAAATTTTGTTGAATTGGTGAAGCATATCACAACCATTCTTAGGAAGGGGAATGAAGTAAAATGGAATGTTGAGTTAGAAATTATTTCGACCAAATCAAGAAGGCCTTGACTGAGGCACCTATTCTTATCAGTCCAAATTACTCCAAGGATTTTTTTATTTTTTCTTTTGCTTCTTTTGATACAGTGGCAGTTGTTTTATTGCATAAAAACGTTGAAGGGTTGGAGAAGCCTATTTCATTTTTCAGCAGAACACTAAGAGATGCATAGGTGAAATATGACATCATGGAGAAACATGCCTATGCGTTGGTGAAAGCCCTCAAGGCTTTCAGAATCTATGTCCTTCATTCAAAGGTTATTGCATATGTCCCTTTAGTTTCCATGAAGGACATTCTCATTCAGCCTGACATAGTTGGAAGGAGTAAGTGGATTGCCAAAATCCTTGAATTTGAGCTGGAAATAAAACCCACCAAATTAGTTAAAGGCCAAGGTTTAGCCAAGTTGTTCACTAGATCTAATTGTAAATCTTTGGAGGTTAACTTCATCAACACTTTCTTAGAGAATCAACAGGCTAAAGTGCCTGATAAAATCCCTCAGGACGACCTATTGATATTATGGTATCTTCGGGAGGTATGAACCTCCATTGTGACCTTTGACAAGATTAGAATGTTTTATAAGAAATAAAAGAAATGAAAGTAATCCAAGAAGAGATGTTGGCTCAAGAGAGTTAATTAATATGAATTAATTAGTACCCAAAATGAGAATTTGTCCCAGGCAGTTTGCCAGGATTACTATAAATACAAGGCGCCAGTCTCTCATTTGACACACTTCTCAGAACTGCAGAAAGCCACTTATGTACACTGCAATCTAGCAGTTTTGTGCGTAAGTCCTGGGGAAGGTGTTGCGCCAGTTTTGGGTGGACTCTCTGATCAACTTTGGTTACTTCTTGCTTGGTGCATGAGACTTGCTTGGCTATTGGATTACTACCAAGATTCTTCTCTCTATCAAGGTCAAGGTGCTCGGAGGGTGGCTTAGGCCTATGGTTGGGTGACAATAGTGATATTGTCAATGGTAAAATGAGCACATCCACTCATATTCTAACAGGTTATGGTCCCACACCTCCTTCATTTAGTATAACTGCTCGAAGGAAGCATAGCCATTAGGATACTAGGTTCGTTGAGGAACTGTCACTAGGGTTACTAGTAGGAGCACCTTCTAAGACACTGCTGCTAGGGTTACTAGCAGGAGTAGTTGTAGAAACCCTAAATCCCATATCCGACACATTGTGATGGAGCATCTCACTCAAGGAGAAGATATTCAAATTCATCCTAGTGCAACACACCTTTTGGCTCTCTCAGAATAAAAAAATGTCAAAGTTGAAGTTTTGGATCAAGGCATGACCAGCTACCAGTCAATCGAAGACATGAGTGAAAAGATCAGTCTTCTACACTACTCAACACTCACTGGAACGATTGAAGATGACATGTGGATAATCGATAGTGGAGCTTCTAGGCACATGATGGTAGATCAAGCCAAAATCTCAAATCTAAATGAGAAGAAGACATCATAAAGGGTAGATCTTGGAGAGAAAAGTACTTACCCAATTGAAGGATTTGGACAAGCCTCCGTCAAGTTGAAAACAGGTAACAATGTTCATTTAAGAAATGTTTTATATGTACCTGGTTTAGAAAAGAATATTGTATCCATATCTTTCCTATAAGACAAAGGAAACATAATAGCTTTCGTAGATGGAAAAGTGTTATCTTGGCATAAAGACTCCATCATAGAGAATGCTAGGGTTATTGGAAGTCGTGAAGGAAATCTATATAGACTACTAGAACAAAATGAAGAAGCTCTTGTACATAAAAAAGTCAATCCCAATGAACTTTGGCATAGAAGGTACACTCATATTAATTATCAAGAATTACCTTTTCTCAAAAGGATGGTTGAAGGAATACCAGAATTGCAGTCTACACATGAAGGAATTTTCAAAGGATGTGCTCTTGGGAAGAATATCAAGAAACCATTCCCAAGCAACAACAACAAATCTAAGGAGATTCTAGATCTAATACACTCGGATGTTTGCCGTTTGATGCCAGTCAAATCTCTAGGAGGATCTCTTTACTATGTAATATTCATAGATGATTATTCAAGAAAGACTTGGTCATATCTACTAAAGACAAAAGATGAAGTATTCAACAAGTTTCAAGAATTCAAAGCAAAGATAGAGAATGTCACAAACAATAAGATCAAGATCTTAAGAATGGATAATGGAGGAGAATACACCTCAAATTAATTCATTGCATTCTGCAAATCGGCATGGATTAGGAGAGAGCTAACTGTTCCTCATAATCCTCAACAAAATGGTGTAGCAGAAAGGAAGAACAGATCTATCGAAGAGACAGTAAAAGCACTACTAAATGATCAAGGGTTATCCATGTTCTTATGGGTAGAAGCAGCCATGACAACAATATATGTGCAAAACAGAATTCCTCACCTCATATTGAAGGACATGAATCTAGAAGAAGCCTTCTCAGGTAAGAAACCTAATGTGGAAAACCTAAGAATCTTTGGATGTCATGTTTACTCTCACATTCCCAAGTACAAAAGGAATAAACTAGAACCCTCGAGAAAGAAGGGCATATTCGTGGGATATATCGATTCATCCAAGGCTTATATAATCTATATTCTAGAACAACATAAGATTGAAGTCATTAGAGACGTGACATTCAATGAAAAGATGGCTTTCAATAAATCCATAGAAGAAACTATAGAAGAAGAAGAGAATGAATAACCTATTGAAGAAAGCACCGAAAACCAAAATGATGAAAAGGAACAACCTAATCATCCTATGCAACCATGTGAGACCATTGATTCAGACACCATACCTAAGACCAAGAAATGACAAGCTTGGCTTAAAGCTACCTTACAAGACGTAGAAAGACTCAAGGTCCCAGAAGGAACATTCAGAAAAAGTAAGAGGCCTAAAAGATTCTCAAGCTATGAAACATACATGACAAATCTTCTAGATGAAGAACCTACCACATTTGAAGAAGCAGTTCAAAAGAAACAATGGAAAGAAGATATGACGGAAGAACACCAATCCAGTATGAAAAATGATGTATGGGAAATTGTACCTAGACCTAAAGAAAAATTAGTGGTAACTTCAAAGTGGGTATATAAGATCAAACATGCAACAAACGGAAGCATGGATAAATATAAATCAAGTTTTGTAGCTAGAAGGTTCTCCCAGAAGGAGGGAGAAGATTATGACGAAACTTTTGCTCCAGTTTCTAGATATACTTCCATTAGAGCTATCATATCTCTTGTTGCTTCCATGGGATGGAACTTACATCAGATGGATGTAAAGACAACTTTCCTCAATGGAGCAATCGAAGAAGAAGTATATATTGAACAACCTCAAGGGTTTGAAGTACATTCCAGAGACACTCACATGTGCAGATTAAATAAATCTCTATATGGACTCAAGCAATCTCTAAGGGCTTGGTATGCCAGAATGGAAAGCTATCTAACGAGACTTGGTTTCTCCAAAATTCATTCAAATCCAAACCTTTACTACAAATTCATGGAAAATGCACCTGTAATTATACTACTATATGTTGATGATGTATTCATAACAGGTGAAGAGTCTCTCATCATCTAGTGCAAAAAGGAACTAGCTTCTGAATTTGATATGAAATATCTAGGTCTCATGCATTATTACTTGGGACTAGAAGTATGGAAAAAGTGTGGTGAAGTATTCCTTGGACAAGGAAAGTATGCAGTAAATATTATTCAGAAGTTTGGAATGATGGATTGCAAATCCATGGACACTCCTATGACGACAGATATAAGAAAAGTAAAAGATCCAGATTTTGATCCAGTAGATCCATCATTATATCGACAATTGATTGGGTCATTGATGTATTTGGTAAATACTCAACCAGACATTTGCTTTGTCATGAATAAACTAAGCCAGTTCCAGGTGGAACCTAGACATGAGCCCAGGATAGCTGCAAAGCATGTCCTAAGATATATTCATGGGACAATAAACTATGGATTAAGATATACCGCATCCAATGATATACAACTTCATGGGTTTACAGATTTAGATTGGGAAGGAAGTGCAGAATACATAAAGAGTACTCCAGGAATGTGTTTCATCTTGGGCTCCGCTATGATATCTTGGGGCAACAAGAAATAGAAGTCTGTTGCACTCAGCAAAATAGAAGAAGAATATATTGTAACATGTGAAGCATGCACAGAAGCAATATGGCTGAGGAAGCTAATCTTTGATTTATTGACCATAATAAATTGTGAATATCAGAGTTGTATAAGACTATCAGAACACCCAGTGCTTCATGAAAGGTCGAAACATATTGAGATCAAATACTAATTTATTCGAGATAAAGTCTAGGAAGGATAGGTACAACTCCAATATATCCCCACATATGAGAATACAACAAATATCCTGACAAATCCTCTGTCCAGAATAAAGTTTGCATATTTTTGAGACAATATGGGGATCGTGGAAATAACTCCCTTAGTTGAAAAGGAAGGAATGACTCTCCAGGTTGGGAGGGAGAATTGACATATTATTGAATTGAGGACATTCATTTTCAAGATTGAAAAATAGTCCATCTTGGGCAGATTCTTTCCAGTTCGGAAAGTGGATTGAGATTTCTGACGGACAGACATTTTCCAGTTCAGAAAATGGTCCAGATCAAACGGTCATTTTCGTAATGAAAATGGTTCGATGGATTGTTGATGTACCATAGACAACAACTTCCCATTGTGGTTAACATGGGGAGTGGTCTAGGGTAGTCTATCTTCTTGAGGGTTACTCAAGAAGACTGGCCCACCTTGTCGAACAATGTTTCTCATTATGGTTAACATGAGGAATGGTCTGTTTTGGAGGTTGGTGCAGGATAGTCATTTCCTCTTGTGGTTAACATGGGAAATGGTTCAGATAGTCATTCTTTAGGGTAGATTCATTCTCTCCAGGATTCACTTTGTTTAGTGATGGAGGAATGGCCCAGGGTGGGGAACGGTCTAGGTTCAACAATCAAGGACAGACATTCCTTAGGGTAGATTCATTCTCTCCAGGTTACACTTTGTTTAGTGTCAGAGGAATGTCCCAGGGTGAGGAATGGTCTAGGCTCACAAATCAGAACAATCATTCTTCATTGCTTGAGAATAATAGTATATATATCCCATCATTCATGTTCTACTATGAGGGCAGATACTCTTTCATATCTCACAGATGTGAGTGAAAGAATGGCCCAGATGATTTAGTTTATATCATAACAATATTTTCTGTGCAGGTTGATATCAGATGATTGTTATGGAGATTTCCTGTCTCCATACAGTAGAGATATGATACTATGGTGGATATGTTCCACTATTTGTGACTGTGTCATGGTTTGAGTAGTTTTGTACTACCATGGATAAACACAATTGTGTTTTATCAATTGATATTGTACCATTTGTCATGGAGATTATCTAGGTGGATAAAAATGATGGTGCTCGTGATACTACTATTTGAATGGCCTGTTTGTGCTCAAGATCATTATCAATTATACCTTCCTAGCTAGGAGGAAGTTTTGATATTATGGTAGCTTCAGGAGGCATGAACCTCCATTGTGACCTTTGACAAGATTAGAATGTTCCGGAAGAAAGAAAAGAAATGAAAGTAAGCCTAGAAGAGATGTCGGTTGAAGAGAGATAATTAATATGAATTAATTAGTACCCTGTTGGCAACCATTTTGCATTTTTATCTTTTCCTTACAAGCTGCCTACATAAGGGTTTTGAACCCTCAATACTCATCGCAATTCTTTAAAAAAAAACGACACTATTATCTTGTGCATTCGCACACCTGCCTTTCGTTTTCATTTTCATGACTGCAAGCGTGAAAACCTCGAGTCGCAAATCATGTTGATGGCATTAAAATCATCACTGGTTTATTACGAATACTCTTGTTCATGTGGTCATTTCACCTCTAACTCAATAATGGTCACACAGTTGGCAAGACATCAAACCTTTACTCACTTTGCATTTTTGTTAATATGGCTTCAATTTATAAGTTCATGATGCAATGATTTTTGGTCAAATCTTTGGTGCAATATTCGACATGTTGTTTTGTTTTAAAATCATACAAATGCTATTGTTTGTTCAAATATTCAGATCGACTTGTCATGGTTTTCAATGGTTATTTGTTTGGCATGTCGTTTACATTGTTTTTCACACACACCAACAGTGATTTGAATTACCAAGGTGTCGTCGATTGTACATATCAAAATGAATGTTTTGCATGGTTTCTTTTCATTCCACCACCCTCGCACGCATAGGCATTAAACGTCTGCCTTGCATCTCGGGCTACCTCTATTTTTTTTGAGGAAACTATGGGAATTGGTCCTGTGTCTACCCTGTCTAACCTCTTCACCGTTTACCCTGTTGATTGTGTGCTCTCTCCTATGGCCCCTGTAGTGCGCATAGAACCTAATGGAATCCAAACGTTGTTGTTATTTGACAATTCTCATGAGGACCTGGAGAGTAATGGGTGGTTAGTTTTCATCCAAAAATTCGAGGGTTTCAACCTCACGGTTGCTCAACAGTTTTCCCTCACATTCGATGGATGCAGAGCCAAAGTTGGGGACATTCAATTTGAATTCAACGAGGAATTCCTCAGCTCAGCCACAGGTTTGTCAGCTAAAGGGAAGAGGTGGTTTAAGAATTCAAAGGTGGATGAAGTGCCATGGCTGCTCATGTTTACCTCAAGGAAAATTATCAGTTGTGATAAAGGTATGCCAATCACGGCCCTTAAGTCTAGGTGGCATGATTTATTGGCCATTATTAAGAAATTTGTTACTTGCGAAGGTAGATATGGTTTAGTGTTTCTTTACCATCTCCGGCTACTTATGAATTTCATATATTTCCCTTTGAATATGCCTCACTACCTCCGACACAGTCTGTATAAAATGGCTAAACGATTTAAGAGGGAGAAGGATGACTCCAGCCTCTTCCATCACTGTTTGATCAAAATCGTTATTGTTCATCAGTTGAGGTTGAGTGGTGACAGTTGGCAAGCTTTCCTGTTGAGGAGTGGCTTTTCCACTCCTGAATGTGGTCAAGTGGACAAGACTATGGTCACCGAAACCCTTGTCGGGCCTGCCGTGCCACCTCCTACCCTCCTACCTACTGTCGAACCCTCGACCTACCCCAACGTTGACCTACTCGACACCCCGCTTGACCCAGGTTCGAAAGACAATGCTAAGACTGTAAAGAGGCCTGCAAGAAAAAAGGGCAAGGGTAATACAGATGTCAACAACAAAGGTAAGAAGGCTGCACGCTGGGTATCTAGGTGTGCTCGTAACAAGCCCAAACAAAACACATACCAGAAGCCAATTGTTTTGAGTGAAGACTCGGATTCTGAGATTGAGCGATTTTTGAACGAGGAGTACCCATACTCACACAACCTATGTTATGTTGAACCCTATGACTACGTGTCCAACCTCCCACCGTGCCTTAAGAATGACCCTAACTTCCACAGGATCAAGTTTGATAGTGGAACCCCTGGTAATTTTAAAGATGCTTCACCTGTAGTGATTCGGCCTGATCAACAACAGTGCACTCAATGCAACTCTTGGATCGAATGATACTACACAGATGTTCCTATATTACAGTCCCAAATTAAGTCCTTGGAGGACCGAGTGATTGTGTTGTCTAAGGAAAATGATAGACTACAATCTTACGATAAGAGGCAAAAGACCACAGGTTCTATCGTGTTCAAAAATGTTGAGGCAACCACTGCCATTGTTAATTCAAAGTTAGYCTGACCAAATCATATCTCTACAGCCAAGGTATGATATTTCAACAATGTTTTTACAACGATTCTGCTTATTTTGAATTAGCAAGAATGATTTCATTTTGAATTAGCATAAACGATTGTGTTTGCGTTGAATTAGTACAAAAGATTTGTTTGCTAAATCGAATATAGTTATGTTTTGATTGAATCGATTTAATACGATTTTTTTGTTCTTGAATTAGCATAAACGATTGTATTTGTTTTGAATTAGTAATAAAAGAGTTGTTTGATTCACCGCATACATTTATGTTACCATTTGGATTAATTTAAAATGATTTTGTTTGTAAATATGACCARCTACAGAATCGTGAGATTCTGTAGCTAGTCATAAAATTTAGATTTTTGTTGATTTTACAACTAAACACTATCTAAAATTGTTTATTATTGTCCATCTAYAGGTACACACGAATTTCAATGGGAATTGGATCTGCTGTGGCAGTTTAGAACATGCTTTTTGTTACATAGTTTTGGTTTAGGTTGTTAGTCTTAGTTAGAAATAGAGATTTGGGAGATTGTTCCCATATTTTTTGCAAACAGTTTCTGATGATTCCCACAGGGAATGTTTCACCCTGTGGCCTTTATATACTTATTATTTTTTGTAAACAACCCATCACTATTGGGAGAACAAAGACTATGGACTTATGATTATACAGACTTGAATAGAAGTGGATTTGTTGTACGACTTTAGCTTCAATTTATTTTACTTTTGTTCAATTTTTGTGCATAACAATTTGTAATCAAAGTATTGACTACTTTAGATATCAAGATTTGTTACAGGTTGATGCGTTATGATTTAAATTCTGTCCATATTTAATGTATCTCATTTTACTCACAACAATTACTCTGTTTGAATTTAATGAATAGAAGGTTTATCTTCTTTGTTAAATGAACGGTTATGTACAAATCTTCGCACTGGGATTTATATAAAATGTGATGATCTGTAAATTATAAAATTGTTGTTGTTTTATGTCTTGTTTGTTCTGTCATTCGTATTCAAAGAGCGTTGCTGCTTCTTGTTTATGAGAATCTTGTGGAAAATCTGGTGCGGGTTTCTCCCATCAAACAACTAAATTGAGTACTGTGAATAGGAAAAATAGGAAGCGCTTCTACATGTTAGTTTGTTAGTATTATTCAATTAGTTAATCAATATATAAATTTCTTGTAATCTGACCACGTTTCATTGTTCATCTCTGTAGTTCAGATTTACAGTTAGGATTGTTATTTTAATTACTTAGCTTAGATAGCTTTCATTTTATTCCTTTCTCATAAAAATTATAAAAATAAAAAATAATAGTTTCGCTGTCATAAGACGATTTACAAATGATTTTGCAAATTTCGATCAAAATTTGTATTCTGTAAATACTGTACATATATAATTGAGATTTAATTGTATTGATAGATGAACATTTAATAAGTAGAATTATTGTTTTATAATATTAGTTAGTAAACTGTATATATATGTTTTAGATTTGTATTTAGTTTGTTGTAGCTGCTTTTTTCACTTAGATTAGTTTCTTTAGCTTAGTTTTTCTTTTGTTTTCCTAGGACTTGGATCGACCAACAGAGCCGCTAAACCCATCGGAGTGGATTATTCCAAACAACTTGGGTTATTTAGACAACCCCGGACCGGATCCACCCCTCTAGTTGACGAGCGGTCAATTTCGCCCGTCAACAAATGGCGCTAGAAGGAGGGCCTGGAAATTATTAATGGAACGAGGCAGTCGTAAGACTCCTCCACCACCCAACCGCTCACCTATAGTGACAAGAAGTCATTCAAACGACAACATCATCCCTCAAACAAAAACCACATCAAACGACGATCTACGAATCACAGTTGAACCAGTAACCCCAAATCCTACAAGTGGTGACGTACAAGAGATTGTCCGACAATCTCTCATAAGAACACATAGTTCCTTCGCCTGTTTGAGACAACCAAACCGACCTTTGGACCAACCATTAGATTTCTCTGATATCAAAGAACAACTTGGAGGCACTAACCTCACTTTAAACCCTACAGATCCAATCATCACTCCTACTGCAGGAGGATATGGAATACCACCCTCACCACCTCCATCATCCCCTTCTTCATCTAGAGAAGAGTCTTCTGACGAAGGCAGTTCCTCTTCCCAGCCTTCCACACCACCTACACCAATGGCCAACTAGAACAATCCTTCCAGACCCTGGCTCGACCAAGATGCAGTAGCTGTACCTGGGCCTTAGCATCCCTTACCCAAAAATATGAAGAAGTGGCTTCCCAAGTTTGACCTTGACTCTAAACAGATCGCCGAAGATCATATTAAAAAGTTTATGTTAGCCATTAGACTCTGTAATGTCAAGCACGAAGATGTAGTCTGTAGGTTGTTCCCCTATACTTTTGAGGGCAATGCCTCCACCTGGTACTTTGCCCAGCAGCCCCATACCATCGTGTCGTGGGAGAAGTTCGAATCCTGCTTTCTTGAGAAGTTTGGAGACGATAAGTCCCCAGAAGTCCTAGTCATGGACCTTTCTAGTTTAAGAATGAATCCCAAAGAGAAAATCAAAGACTTTAACCAAAGATTCTTAACACTAAAGAACCGAATCCCTACCAATTCGATGCCTGCTGAGAATATTATCATAGCATATTATACTAAAGCCTTGCATCAAAGTATAGCCATTTGGGTAAAGTGATCTAAGAAAGCCACGTTGTTAGAGGCCTTTGAAGAGGCCAGTCAGATTGAAAAAGACATCCTTAGTTTAAAAGACACTACTAGCAACGAAACAGAGACTAGTTCATCTTCCAAAAAGAAAATTGAAATCCTCCCTAGACCTGCTCAGAATAAAACACAACCTAAAAGCTCAGATTTAGAAAACTTAACAAAAGTCATTCAAAAACTGTCAAATCAAGTTATATATTTGAAAAGGACAACTGAAGAAGATTCTTCGAGCAAATGGCCTTACAAACCCCCATTTAGGAATCCTTTTCCCACCAACCGACCTAATACAAATACCGAGGGCCTAAATCTAGAAAGCCTGCAATTCGCCATTCAGACAATTCTAGAAGCCCGGGATAACTTGATGCCCCCTGAGATCCCTGAGGAAGTAGTTGAACAAGAGATAGTTGAAGAAGAAAAATCTTCTCCGAACATTTTTAGACACTTCTCGGATAGCATCTTTCAATCTAATTTCGAGACAGTACATCCCTACAATACTAGGAGTAAGACAACAAACAAACCTTCTTCGGAAAGCACTATGACTTTGCCCCCAAAATAGTCTAAAACAACTGAGACTAAATAGAATCATGCAAACCCCAACTTATATTATGATTTAGTTGAAGATCTAAAAAAGTTAAGGGCTAACATTTTTGTTTATGAATTATTAAAATTTCTGTTTTTGCTTCAAAAAATGTTATATAATATCGCAGAGAATAGAAAAAACGGTAATCCAAGCAGTAACAAAGTTTTTCAGAACAACACAAAAGTTCCTCAGAAGGCTTCTGCTAAGAACAATTATGATCCTCACGAGAAGGGAGGCCTTCCTGTAAATAATGTAACAAATGTAGATAAATTAGCTTTAGAGGCTACAAGTAAAAAGCCACAAGCTTTCACCATTAGTACTCGCAGAAATGTACCTCCATTTTTGTTAACTTTCAAAATCTTTAATAGGAACATGCACAATTGTATGGTAGATTCAGGAGCGTCATCCAATGTAATGCCGTGGTCTATGTGTGAGAAGATTAATGCTGAAGTTGAACCATCCACCTTAAAAATCATCCAACTTGATCAAACTAGTGTTAAAGTTATAGGCGAATTAAGGAATGTGCTTATAAGATTATCATCTAACCCCAAAGTTCATTAAGTGATTGATATTATTGTTGTGGATATTTCAGAAGTTTATGGTTTGTTTTTAAGCAGAGACTGGTCAGAGCAGCTACTCGGCTATTTCGCGACAGATTGGTCTCACCTGTGGCTGCTCGAGAATGGAAAACCCAACAAGATCAAGGTAAATCATGAACGCTACTTAAAGCTCACAATCACAGATTTAAATGATCCCAATGAACCATTTACACCTTCTGCCGATTCACCCGAAATACAAGGGATGGATACCTTTTTCGGCAATTTCATGGCAGAGACTTCCGCTATCATTAATCCAAAAGTAATCTGAGATTGTAGCATATATGCAGCCAACAGTCTCTACACAATGGTCTCATGCACCCGATAAAAATCAAATATGGTCTCTTTACTTTGACGGGTCAAAATCCAAGGAAGGAGCTGGTGCGGGCTGCATTATTATTGATCCAGCAGGTAACAAAACCCTGATTGCATGCAGGTTAGAATTTGAATGTACTAATAACACAATAGAATATGAGGCTTTATTGTAGGGCCTCAGAAAAGCATTAGATATGAACATTCAAAATTTGACTGTCTTTGGCGATTCAGAAATCGTGGTTAGACAGGTAAGAGACTCTATCCACTATCTGTCTCCACATCTTAAAAGCTACAATCTGAGGTATGGAATTTAATGAATAAATTTTCTACTTTCAACATAAATTCTATTCCTAGATTGAATAATTTTGAAGCCGATTTATTAGCTAATGTAGCTTCGAAACTCTTTCCTACAGAAGGCTTGTCCCCAAATGCATTCTTCGTCGAACTGTTGTTCAGGCCATCCGTTCCCGACAACATCACGAATTGGAGAGTCTTCGACGACGATCAACAAATTATCAGTTTCCTTCATATGGAAGAAACTTTCCAAGGCATGGTGATCGACGAATGCACTCATGACGACAATTTGCACGATTCACGATAATACCAGATCCGAGATCTCCTGAATCTTCATCGGACATGGTAAATTCGATCCCTAAATCTGTAGTTAGATTAGAAAATTTTTACGATCTTCAAGACAAATTCAAAAAATCGGTTAACTGTAAAACAAATAGTTCCTCGTTATCATATGAAAAATTAAACTTAGGAACTAATGACAATCCACAGTGCATTAATTTAGGGGTGGGGTGTTCTGAACAAGAGAAAGCCGCATTTATTAAATTGTTTAAGGAATTCAAAGATGTTTTTGCATGGACGTATGACGACCTTAAAATTTTTGACCCTAACATCATACAACACGTCATTTCTATGAAACCCCAAACCTTGTCGTTTCAACAAAAGTTAAGAAAAATGCACCCTAAGCTCGAACCGACCGTCAAAAAGGAATTAAATAAACTCCTGAATGCTAAGATAATTTTCCCAGTTAGGAACATGCAATGGGTTTCTAACCTTGTCCCTGTTCGGAATAAGACTGGTGAAATCCGACTATGCGTCAATTTCCAAAACCTTAATAGAGCGTCTGATAAAGACAACTACCCTGTCCCACCCATGGAACAGATCCTTCAACAGGTATCTAGTTCTGAAAGACTATCCTTATTGGATGGTTTTTCAGAGTACAACCAAGTCCCGATGTCTCCTCCAGACCAACTTAAAACTACCTTCTGCACTCCATGGGGCACCTACGGTTATAGGAAAATGCCCTTTGGACTCATTAATGCTGGTGCCACTTTCCAGAGAGCGATGGATATCGCTTTCTGAGGCTTAATCAATCAATCTCTCATAGTTTACCTAGATGATGTTACTGTATTTTCCAAAAACAAGACTGATCATCTAGCTCATTTAAGAGCCGTTTTGTAGCGATGTCATAAATACGACATTTCCTTGAATCCTAAAAAATCTATCTTCGTAGTAAAACAAGGTAAACTCTTAGGATTTATTGTGTCAAGCAAAGGGATGATTATTGACCATGAAAGGACCCAAGTCATCTCGAAACTTCCCCCTCCCTCATCCAAAAAGTCTATGCAGTCTTTCTTAGGCCAGATAAACTTTGTTAGGAGATTCATCCCCAGTTTTTCCGAAATGGTGAGACCTTTACAGAATTTAATTAAGAAAGACACACAATATCATTGGGGACCCTTAGAAAACCAAGATTTTAATTCAATAAAAAAGGCCATAATAGATGTTCCTTCTCTCATGAGCCCCAACTTCTCGCAAGACTTCACGCTCTAGACATTTTCTTCTGACCTCTCCTACGCTGTTGTCCTAACTCAAAAGAACGTTTAAAACAATGAAGTCCCAATTGTCTTTATGAGCTCTACTTTCAAAGGCGCAAAACTTAATTACCTAGCAGTAGATTAGCAAGCCTATGTTGTTTTTAAAGCAGTAAAGCACTTCCGATCTTATCTTTTGAAATCTAGGACAAAAATCATTGTCCCTTACCCAACTGTCAGAAATCTGTTAGTGCAGAAAGAACTAGGAAAAAAGAGGGCGAACTGGGTTACCTCCTTACAAGAGTATGACATAGAAATCAACCCAGCTCAAATAGTGAGAGGCCAAGAGCTATGCAAGTTAGTTGCTGACTCAGTGGCAGGACAGCAAGAAGAAAACAATGTGTCAAACCCAGGACAACACGATCAAAATTCAATCTGGTATGTACAAAACTCTGTCAGTCCCTGGTATGATGATATAAAATTCTATCTTGAACATGGGTCAGCCCCCCGCCACCTAGATCCCACTAAAAGAAGAGCGTTAAGATTAAAATCTGCCTCCTTTCAGTTGATTAATGGTATTCTGTTTCGTCAAAATTTTGATGGAGTACTAATACGCTGTCTTGAGAAAGATGAAGCAGAAAAGGTCTTACTAGAATTGCATGCAGGAGAAGTTGGTGGGCATTTTGGTGGGGACACCACTGCCCATAAAGTTTTAAGAGAAGGTTATTACTGGACCACACTTTTTAGAGATTCTCATGCCTTGTTTCACAAGTGTATTATTTGTCAAAAAGCATCCGAGCAGATACAGAAACCAACCTTTTCTTTACAACCTGTCTCAGTAGACTCCCTTTTTCAGCAGTGGGGTCTTGATATTATAGGTCCAATCAATCCGTCATCCTCACAGCAACATAAGTTTATCATAACAACCATAGATTACTTCACCAGGTGGTCTGAAGCTGCCGCATTAAGAACTGTGAACACCAGTAAGGTAATTAACTTTTTAAATTCAAATATTATTACTTGTTTTGGTATCCCTGATTTTTTAGTATTTGATAACACTTCTTATTTTTTGTCTCTTGAGATGAGCGAGTTCGCTCTAGAAAAAGGAATTAAATTGAAACATTCTGCCAGCTACTACCCCCAGGGAAATGGATTGGAAAAATCAACAAATAAGAATCTCATTGGTTTTCTTGAAGATATTATGGAAAGGTTTGGTTGCCTATACAATATCATCACTGACAACGTTGCATCCTTAAATTATGAGCCATTGATCAAATTCTGTGAGCAGTTCGGGATTTCATTGACCCAATCTACCCCCTACTACCCTCAAGGCGATGGATTAGCATAGTCCTTTAACAAAATCCTGATAAAGATCATCAAAAGACTGCTAGAGGACAACAAGAAAGCATATGATTCAAATCTCAAATTTACTTTGTGGGCCGATCGAGTGACAACAAAAAGGTCCCTGGGTATCTCTCCTTTCCAACTTGTATATGGGACTGAAATAGTTTTTCCTTCCCAGCTCATCCTGCTTGTGGCAAAATTATTTCAGGACTACCAAGGAGAACCTGATGATATGATTAGAAGAATTCATCAACTGGTAGAATTCCAGCAAACTAGAGAGAAGGCGATGGACAGAATGCATGACCATCAGCAGAAGATCAAGCAATCTTTTGATAGGAAGAGCAGAAAGGAATATTTATAGCTGGGCAATTTAGTAGTTAAGTGGGATGCACCCAGACAGGATAGAAGCAAACATGGAAAATTTGAATCCCTTCGGATCGGTCCCTTCAAGATTTTTGACACATTTCCAAACAACATTTACAGGTTGCAGAATTTCGAGGGTGATGAATTTTTTGGTGGCCCTATAAATGGGCATTTAATGAAGAAGTTCTTTATCTGAGCCATACGTGGCTCCCATGTCTTTGTAAATATTGTTTTTATTTTTCATTTCTGATTTTATAAGTGACTCCACAACCCAACAAAAGGCGACTAGAGCTGCAAAGGAGATATTAGAGTCTCGCAGGGAGGACTCTATCCTCCATGGAGCCTAATGTTATCACATGTTTATGCAAGGGGGATGTTTTTCCCTTGTTTTTTCCCTCTAGGTGACAAAAGGAAAATAAATGGGCCAAAACCCCACTAAATGGCGCTTATCCTAAGTTTGTCGGGGTCGATGTGACCGTTTGGCATGTTGTGCTAAGAGGTGCGTAGATCTGGGCAGCTGAGATCTGAGTGCTCTAGATCAATGGTCGTTGATCATATCAAGGCCCCAACATGTGCGGATGATAAAAATTGTAGGGCAGGCTAGGTTTGAAACCATGGTTTTGTGGAGACGCTATGTGTCAGTTAGAGACACACATCAAGCCCAAAAGTGGTGAAGAATAAAACCACTTTTCGTAGCCCCAATATGCGCATGTGTGTATAAGGCCCTATCCTAGGTCAACAAGTGGTTTCTATGTCCCACCAACAACTTCCCCCACTCCATCTCTCTCCTCTGTCCTTCACATCCCCCGGTCCCCTATAACTTTTTCTCCCTCACACCTTTCCTCCACTCACTGTCCCACCTGTTGCATCTCCCCTTCTCATCTCATGCCACCTGTGCCACCTTGCTCCACATCACCTCCATCCCATTATACCTCAGCTCCCTCTTGTGTGGCCCCCATGCTATCCTTAGTTTCCTCTTCCCATCCATGTTTTCCACCTGGCCATCTCCACGTCCACTATTCCACATCGAGTGTGCCAATCACATCATCGGTTTCCACGTCCATTGTCTGGCCTCCTCGCGAGCATCCAACTTAGATCCAGATGGAAGAATGCATAGGCCACCAAATTACGAAGGTGAAGTGCTGACTCGGGCCTTCTCGATCCCGATGAAGAAATTATTGAAGTTAGTTGGTGGTGGTTGAACATCGTTTACACCATAAATGGAAAGCCCGATAAAGGACTGTTAGCAAGTTGTCTCAACTGTAAAACCTTCTTGAAGCACGATTGCTTCTGAAAAGAGATCGCTTATGACATGAGACTGCATGAAAAGTCTGCCAGAAATCATGCAGACATAATGACTTCAATTCAGAGACTCGAGAATGCTTCCATAGTTTTTCTCTTAGTATATAGGAGTCTTCCTCATATTTTTTTAGCATCGATGGTTGAGCTAGGCTCCCATATTGTAAAGTTTTAATGAAACTCTGGTTCTTCTATTTATGTATCTTTATTTGATACTTCTTGTTTAATGTAAGTCACCTTCTTTTCATATCTCTTTGAACAACTGTGTTAGAACACTCGGGCATGGAGGATCCAGTCGAGGGTAGTTGTGTTCTTGTGATGTAGGTTTGATCATAATGACACTGCGACCAATTTTTATCAGTTTATGTTTCATCTTTTCCCTCCAATGTTGAATGAATCAGGCATGGATGATCCAGCCAGGTTGTTGTCATTGAATTGTGATGTATATTTGATTTCAGTTCAGTGATAATTTCATTTTTTCCCCAAAAAATCAGAACCAAGAGGATCTTACCTTCTAAATTTTTCCTCCTTAGGTTTTTGGAAGACCGGATGTCCATAGAAGACCTCTTCATTTTCCTCAATTTATCCCCCCTACTCACCCTTATTACAACTTACTGACTATAGTTATATTGAGGCCTCACTTGCCTGTGCATTCAAGCCCAGTTTTCTGAGTTAAAGTGATATAATCTTGAGACTACATCCATTAGACCATCATTTAAAACTATTCATTGTGACATATAGAATGATGGGTATTGGGCTTACCTTTGCAACAATCCAAAGGTGAGTTCTAGTGCTAACATTCACCTTCTGAATAAGTCATAGGTGGTGGAAACCGCTTTCTGTTGGTTAACACTTCCACTTACACTGTCCTTCCACTGTACTAGATCAATGATTGAGAATGCATCCGAAGTGATCTTCAGATCGGATGACTCATATCCACTTCAGGAATTCAACATTTAGGACTTTGGGACTTAGGGCATATGCTGGTGGAAAAACTCCCGAAGTAAAAATCATAGAGTGACGTCACTTACTTACGTCACTTGATGATGTGTCATGAGCCTAGTAGCTGCAATGTGTCACTTAGATTTGTGATTTGCACGTACCTGAAGTGCCAAATCAAATTGACACTTGTCATTGTATGATTGCACCATGTGTCCTTGTTGACGTAGTGTTGGCAACCAATTCACATTTTCCCATTGTCTTATAAGCTGCCTGCACCAATGTTTTGCAAACATCAATTTTTCGTCGCAATTTTCAAACGAACGACACTTTTATTTTCTGTGACATTTGCACATTTTCCTTCGTTTTGTTTTCATGACTGTAAGCGTGAAAACTTGGTCTTTCGAAGTCGTATTAAAATAATTATTTGAATTATCGTTATTCTCCTTGTCGATATGCCCATTGCGCTTACTTTTTACTTATCATTATACAGTTGGCAAGACCTTTTGATCTGTACTCACGCTTCGATTGATTGTGTAACTTTGTCTCATTGAGTTTGTGATGCATTGGCTCTTGGATTTACATGTTCTTTGATCTGATCTACTTGACCATTGGTTTCATGAAAATATGTAGGTTTTATGATTAAACCCTTGATATATTCCATTTGATATGACACCTAGTTCCAAAATGCATTGGCACATTGATTAAACCCTCGATATGGATTGATACATCGCATGT
>ML802498.1:5480-48374 GCA_009831015.1 Picea engelmannii
AATTGACAATCATTTCTAAATTGTAATATTTTTATAAATATTATATATATAATTGATGACTTTCTATTTACAACTTCATGACTTGGAATCATTTCCTAATTGTAATATTTTCTTATATATATAATTGAGAGCTCTTATATATATATATATATATATATATATATATATATATATATATATTATATATATAATTGATGACTTTTTATTTACAACTTCATGACTTGAAATCATTTCCTAATTATAATATTTTCTATAAAAAATTATATATATAATTGATGGCTCTTACTCTCTCTATATATATTTTGAGGTTTTAGTATAATTTTAAGTTTTAAATTTTTCGTTATTGACTTTTCTTTCCTTTGACAATGATCTCTTTTTATTTTATTATTTAAGTTTATTATTTTAATATTTTTATGTCAAACCTTATTTTATTATTTAAGTTTATTATTTTAATATTTTTATGTCAAACCTCATATATCTTGGTATTTTTTAGTTAAATTGATTATTTGAATTCAATTTCCCTTTATCAATTTGTTATTTTATCAAATTAATAACTAATAAATTTAATATTTTATTATTTATTTATAATTTATTTTTCTTTTTTCATTTAATCTTTTTCTTTTAAAGTTATTTTTTTAGCATTTTTTTCTAAGTAGTTTTGAGAAGTTCACAATGGAGAGTTCATCCATCATTATGAACATTTTGAGATTTTAGCCTTAAACAATTTTTATTTCAAACTCAAGTGTTGATTTTGTTTTGTAACATTCTTGGTTTGGTCTTATGGTCATCTCTCTCTTTCTTTAACCATATACAGCTTGAGTGGGCCTAATGGTTAAGAACATCTGTTTTCTCTTAAGAGGTCACAAGTTCAAATCCAGAGGGGGTAGGGTATGTATACCTTCGTAGTCTTTAACAGTCAAATCGTTGGGTGGAGGGGGGCGGAGGGGGGTCCCTTGTCCCACAAACAAGGGGGTCTCATACACCAATTTGGTGTGGCTTGACCGTGACCTTAAAAATAGATTATTATTATTAATATTAATAACATTCCCCCATATTCAATTTAATATTGAAATTCAAAAGGATAATTATCTTCCCTTTTATCTCTCTTCTTCCTAATGACTCCTACCCACCAAGTTTATAGAAAAAAGACTTATACTCATAGATACCTTCATGCTCAATACCATCATCATCGAGCCAAAAAATCCAATGTACTGAAAACTTTGGTTACTAGACCCATCCAAATCTTCGCTCCTCAACTCCTTGAGAAGGAAAAATCCTACCTAACAAAGGCCCTTATGTCCAATGGTTACTCCATCTCTCAAATCAACAAAGTCTTTTTCTCAGCCTGGAATCCTGAATTGAAAAACTCTTCCTTATGCTCCCCGCCCCTTGGTCTCATTTCACTTCCCAACATCCAAGGCACTACCGATCACATTTCAAAAAATTTAGCCAAAAATAATATCAAAACTGTCTTCAAACCCTTTGAGATCTTTAAAAATTTATTCAAAACTCCTAAGGATAAATCTGACACAATGCTTGGCCCAAGAGTTTACCAAATTCCTTGTTCCTGTGAAAAATCATGCATAGGCCAAAGTGGAATCTCCTTTAAATATCATCTCAAAGAACATATAGTTGACACAACCCAGAGTCTTATCACTCCAAATATAAACACCTAATTTTCTTTCACTGAACCAAAATTCACTTGTCCTAATTTTCTTTCCTTTTGAGATATTATTTGCATATTGTTTAATGTTTATGGGGTCAAGGGTGCCCCAAGATACTACCCTCAAAAGGCTTGTTCAATCCTATTCTCCCGATGTAATTATGATTCAAGAAACTATGTGTGTAGGCTCCAAGGCCATGGATGTTCTCTCCCCTTGGCTTAAGGATTGGTCATTTTGTACTATGGATTTGGGCAGTCTCTCGAGTAGTCTACTTATGGCCTAGATTCTGAAGCTTAAAGTTATATATACCTTGCTTTTGACCTCATTCATTTTGGTGGAGTTGGAGGCTTGAGATTTGGACTTCTCCTTCAATTTCATCAACCTTTATGGGCCATATGCTGATAAAAACCCCTTCTGGGAAGGTTTGGTTTCTTCTAGGCTCTTTCTTATATTAATCTCATTCCGGGGTTGACTTTAACTTTAATCTATCCCTTCAAGCAGTTTGGTGTGTACACCCTCACAATGACCCTTTATAATATTTTTTCTCCCATCTCCTTGAGACCTCTCATCTGGTGGATCTGGAACACCCTAAAATCATCCCTACATGGTGGAATGGAAAGAAAGGACTGGAAGGGGTCTCCAAACATCTTGGAAGATTTTTTATTGTTTATTCCTTGTTCAATGGACCATGGAACCTAAAATCGTGGGTTGGTTTAGGGGGTTTAAGATCATATGCCCATTTTCCTGAAATTGGAATCTAAGGAATATAAACCCCTTACACCTATGAAATTTGACCATGTATGGTTGGAAGAAGAGGACTATAGGAATTTGGTTTCTTCTACCTTGACTCATCTCTACTCTAAATCTATCTCTCCATTCATGTTTCAATTCCATGAAAATTTGCTGAGAATCAAAGTAGTCATGAAGAAATGGTTCGTCTCCTTTAAACAACACTCCCAAGCCTCTTTGAAGGAGACAAAGCTCAAAATTAACTCTTTATACAAATCCAATATGTATGGAAATTTATTTGAAGAGGAGGCTTATTCCTTGAATATGTTAATGGACCAAAGACATGACCTTTTGGCTAAGGAATATGCTATGTGGAGGCTTAAAAGCAGAGTTTTCTGGCTAGCTGAAGAGGATAACAACATGTTTTTTTTTCACAATTTCACCAATTATTATAAAAATATCAACACCATTTGGGAGGTGGCCAATCAAGATGGGGTCATGGTCAATTATTTTAAGGAAAAGGTGAATGCTGGAAGAATCCATTTTAGCAGGCTATTCAAAGAGCTCCCTAGGTGTCATATTGCAAAAATTCTAAGAGTGTTAAGAGTGTTTATGAAAGTCTTCACCGAAGATATGAGTGCAAAAATGGAGGCTGAGGTCACAGAGGAAGATTTATAGTCCACCCTTTTATCCATGAAGAAAGGTAAAATCCTAGGGCCAGACGACTTTTCAGTATAATTATATATTGATTTCTTCAAGCTCCTTAAATATGATTTGTTGAAGGTAGTGTAGGAGTCCAAAAGTAGCGAATTTTTTTTGGGAGCTATGAATTCAACATTTCTGGGTCTTATTCCTAAAAACAAGGATGTAGTCTCTTTCGAATATAATAGACCTATTTCTTGTTGCAACGTCATTTATAAGATTGTGTCCAAAATTATAGCCTCTAGACTCAAATCTATCCTGAGTGAAATCATCTCTGAGGAACAATTTATATTCCTCTTTAAGCATTGAATCCATAATGTTGTGGCACTCACTCAAGAGGCGATGCATTCGATCAAAACCTATAAAATTCCCTCTGTCCTACTCAAGTTGGATTGATTGAAGGCCTACAATAAAGGAAGATGGACTTTTTTTGTTTCATGTTGATCAAAATGGGAATGAACTTCAATTCTGTTAATTGGATAATGGGATGTATCCAATCATCTTCTTTCATTTTCTTATTAACAAGTCTCCTTCTAGTTTCTTTGGAGCTTCTCGAGGGCTAAGGCAGGGGTGTTCGTTGCCCCCTTTTCTATTCCTCCTAGTGGTTGAAGGGCTTAGTAAGTTTTTAAGAAATATAAGAATAAGTGGCGAGTTGAAAGAACTCAAAGTTACTCCTTCTGAAATCCTCACTCATTTACTATTCATTGATGATGTATTGTTGTTTCATGTAGGCTCCTTACATGAATTTCAATCTATTACTAAGATTTTGGATCTGTTTTGTTGAGCAACCAATTTATGGAGATAAATTGGTTGAAGTCATTTGATCATCATTTCTTTCAACATGAGTATTTGTCTCCCCTTTTGGAGAGCGTGCTTCCTTTTCCCAGGAAGATCCTAGTGGAAGGGTTTAAATATTTGGGTTTTCCTCTTAAGCTAAATGCTTATGGATTTCAGGATTGGGTGTGGTTATTTAAGAAAGTGGAAGCTCATATATAATTATGAGTGAAAAATTAGTTTTCTATAGGAAGCATGATAGTTCTACTCAAATCCATTTTTCAAAGCACCCCAGTCTACTGGGAGTCTATAGCCAAGGTGCCAAAAGGTATTCTTACCAAGATTCGTAAACAAAATGTTTTCAATTTTTGTGGTCCGGAAGCTGTGAATATGATGGGATACCATTGATGAAATGTTCAATTTTATCCAGACCAAAAAATATGGGTGGTTGGGGTATTAAAAAAATGTACTTATTTAGCTAAGCACTGGCCAGAAAAATCATTTTCAGGCTAACATAGAACTCATCCCTTTGGGGTAGAGTGATGAAGTATAAATATTTGGGAAAAATGACTATTGAGGAGTGATTCCATATTCCCATAAAATTAACCAAAAAAAATTCAATTGTATGGAAAGGTATGGTTGAAGCCTTCCCCCTTGTAGGCAATTGGATGGTGTGGATGATCGAGAATGGTAAGAAAGTTAGGATAAAGGAGGACCCATGGGCCGAAGCATATGTTAAATTTAGGCTCTCTGATGATCTCTTATCCCTTTTTCATGTCCATAAAATATTCTCCCTTTAGGATTCCAAGTATCTTGATCATGGAAGAATTGGGATATGCGGTTGGAAATCAAAAGTTGAGTTAGGTTTGGAAGGAGATCTAGAGCTAGTCGAGGAACGAAATAGGTACATCAGAAATCTATGCTCCAACAATACAAAACTAGTTGATGAGGATGAAGAATCCCTTGCTTGGTCAAAGAATGTGCCATCAGGTGACTACATGGTCAAGTTTATCTATAAAGAACATGTTGAGAATGAATTCAATGATACATCTTCATGGTGGTGGAAAAAAATATGGAAGATGCATAGCCCTTTGAAGTCCAAAATTATGTTATGGCTTGTTCCTAGGAAAAATATTTTAACGTGGGATAATGGGATTAAATGAGGCTGGATTGACCTGAGTAGGTGTACCCTTTATCGTCAGAATGAGGAATTAGTGTATCACCTCCATGTCTTGTGTCCCTTTACAACTTAGGTATGGAGCCTTATAATTGAAATCTTCAAACCCAAATCTTCATGGAATTTTGACAGTTTGGACAAATGTGTTCAAGGTTGGCTGATGGAAGTTTCAATGGTAAGTCACGGCCCTCTCCCCTGCCATTTTGTATACTTCATTTGGTTGGAATTCAATTCCAACTTGTTTCAGGATAAAAAATTCCTAGCAACAATTTCAATCCTAACAATTTCAATGGTAAGTCACAAGTTTTGAACTCCTACAACAATTTCAATCCACCAACCCTCTTTCCCCTCAACCTACACAAACCAATTGATGAGATCCCATTCTCTACCACATAGAACCTCAATCTATCCCCCTTCCCTCTAGGGCTCCAACACATGCCATCCAATAAATTTCTTTGCTAGGGACTCCAAGAATTCTCAGTTGTAATGGAGTTGTCTCAATGACAATAATTCGTTATGCACATGGGCATAATTTCCACGTGGAATTCATAATAGCCATACTCATTCTATTGTAGCTCATAGTTCTACAACTTGGGCTCTCAGAAAACCTTTGGGAATAATGAATGGCAAAAATATCCCCCACATCAACCAAAATCAAAGATTATATTTGCATGTCCCCAACTAACCACTTAGCAATTAATCCCAAGGTCATCAAAATTAGGGAAACATAAGACAATGACTTAAAATGAGATTAAGGATTTAGCTAATAATAAAATATTGTTATTTACCTTAGCCCCCCTTGAGCTCCTAATCCCCCTTTCTTTCCTCTCTTGTGGAATCATAGATCCCTGTGTTTTCTTCTTCTATGTCTATAGTTGGTGATGTATTTTATTATTAATGTACAATTTTTACATATTACATATATTGGCCCTCGACAATTCATCATATATGAAAATATACATTACTAATATAGGGATACAAAATGGGTTGTTATAAATAGGGAGATATTTTTTTCACAAGCTTACTTTTTGAAGACGATTCGATCCCACACTAGCAAGCTTTGTCATTCCCAAGAAAAATAAAAGACCCAACATTTTTTTCATCAAAACCCTCAGGAATTTTGGGTTTTCAATTTAAATGGAACAAATGAGAGGAACAAACACCATTTCCATCTCAAGAATTTTGGGTTTCTCATTTTTCATGGCTAGTTTGTCTTACACAAAATGGGGCAATATAAGGTAAGAGGTAACAACATAACAAGAAATATTTTTTTGAAAACACAAAGTGTATATTGGTCAAATAAGGAGATAACATGTTCTCAACCTTACCTTTTGGAGGTGAGTCAATCCTACACTATCAAGCCAAGTCATGCACAAGCCAAAAAAATAGACCTAGCATAATTTTCGACTAAACTTTTTAAGGAACTTGGGGTGTAGAATGAAAAGATAAGTCATTCCAATTTGACCCATTCAATATCCCCCCCCAAACAAAACATATATTGAATTGAATTTATATTAAACAAAAAACATAGATAGACACACATATTAATATTAAACAAAACATACAATATTTTTTCCAAGGAAAACGTTATAAGATTCTCCCCTCTTCCTTGAAATATTTAGGTGGATGGTGGTTGAAATATTCATTTGTAGGGTGGGTCAACCGTTATTGACAATAACAACAAATAACCCATTGAGACTTAACTATAATTAAACCTTAAATATTTACCTAATTTATCAGAAGTTTATATAACCATCATATCATGCTATACCTAAATTAAAGGCATCGAGGCCTTTCTTTACAGGTCTAGAACCTAGGGCACAAACTGCCAAAATTGTGTGAATTAATTCTAGGCCAACTGCCGATCCTATGTACTCATACAAATGCTAACAAGAACCCATGACTTTGTCAAGAAAAATGTGCCAAACTAGGCAATAAATAACAGTGAAAGTGATCATTATTAGAACTAGGAAAGAACACAGTTAGGAAATGTGCCAAACTAGGCAAGAACACTAGGCAATAACAGACAATAAATGTGCCAAACTAGGCAAGAAAACAATTAGGCAATAAATAACAATGAAAGTGATGATTATTAGAGTGAATTACGGGAAACATTGCCTATTTAATATTTCGACTGAGGTAAAATATATTAGTCGATATAAATAAATTATGAAGCAATCCTTGACTAGTTCACTATGGACACATCACGTATCTATCAAGAGGTAAATCCATACGATGAGATTTTATTCTTGACTGTGGCAGTTTTGAAATCAATATAGAGGATAGAGGATGATTCGATCTAATTGGATCACTTCATCAAAAATTTTGTTACAACCAAAGCAGATCTATGCTAGAACAAGGAATACACTGGATATTGGGTCGAGCAATCGTAAGGGAAAGAGAAGGTAATATGCAAAAAAAGGAACCGATACTAGAGCAGACTGGTGCAAATCCACGCAGAGTCTTAAGGTAAAGTTTTGTTAAGAAGAAAGAAGACTTGTCTTCTACAAAGCTGACTATTTATTCGACATTAGATACTTCTTGAGGATTAATGTACAACAATAGGCTAACCACCATGGCCTTTCAACTAAACGTGAGCATTGTAGGAACATAAGTCAAAGATGAGGTGTTGTCTAAGAAGCATTACAAGAAGAAACAAGAGAAACACTAAACAAATTGTTATGTATGGGTCAGAAAGTGTTGTACCTATATTGAAGAAGTGGACAATTTTGGTGTATCAGGTTAAAACAGTTATACGATCCCCAAACGTGAGTGATCACATCTCGATAATGTTATTCCTTCAAAAACGCGGGCAGTGTAGCTGTGTTAAGGAAATATTAGAGGCGTTCTAATTGAAATCGCATGCATCACACAAGACTTATTTAGAGGGATAACATGCATTTCCCCAAATGCATTAATGGAGATATATACTCCAAATCGGGGTTGCATGGCGTCTTGGAACTAAGGAAAGATCTATAATTGTTGTAGTAGTCAAATTATGATTTGATGATAAATTTCAAAATCAGAATAAGTAACTTAGGTTTGTCGATTTAAGAGTGTAACTACAGTTTAAAGGATTTTGCTATTATTTTATGTCCATGATTAAGTATCAGATAACATCAGTTGAGATCAACATAAGTAATCATCAAATTTGTTTTGGGATGTATTAAGGTGAGATGATAAGAATGATCGATTCAAAACAGTAATACAATATATCCATATCCTCTCAGTTGATCACATTGAAAATCATTAAGAATAATCCCCTTCGAATAACATTTAAATAGAACATATTGAGTATATTGTAACAATTCTCACTTCCAAGTCAATAGTAGAAATATCAACCAATTGCATAGGTGCCTAATATTATTTAAACTATATTATAAATAATATATCACCTACTGCGTGAATATGATTCTTGAATAATTGGTATTCAAAAATAATTTTATAACATCATTTGGAAATCTATATTGTACTAGAAATATTTATCTAACTGAAATGAATAAGTGTATAATGACATAATAATATATCTTCTTCTACCATTTGATCCATACACAGTAACCATGTATATTTGCAAGAAATATCACTAGTTTTAACCATTAGATATTTTTGTTTTAAAATAATACAGTGGATCACATGAAATATTTATCGATTTCACAATAAAAATAACTATAACAATGAGTACCATAACTAGAATTCCTATTGATGTGTGTTTCCAATCTTCAGTTTGGAGGCTTTCTCTCATCCTCATTTTTCTTTCCAATCCAAAGACTTCACCGGTAACACCCAGCCAACGCTAGGGGTACTCTTCTCCCCCCTTAGCCCCCCGAGCCGCAAAGGGGCCACACATAAAAACCAGAATGTAGTAGCTCCAAGCTTGCCTCGCAAGGTATAGCTTCCACTCTTTCTTCAAGATTGGTATCCAAACTCTCACAAGTAAAACACAGTCCCCAATAATTTTGGAAACATAATCTTACCAAGAATAATAGATCTATTTTTCTTCTTCACCATTTGTTTTATAGAAATTTCTTCACTGACACATGTCCTCATGCACAAATTATTAAATTTTTAGATTAAATTAATTATGATTATTCACCCACACACTTGTCACACTCTCCCCAAGTTTCACAAGTAATTATCATTTTTATTTTATTTTAAAATCCAATTTCCCTCACATTTCCCAATGTGTTCCTATTTTCGCTCTCAGTTGTCTCTTTGTTCCCCAAAATGTCATTTAATGGGTGTATCCTAACTATATCTTAGTTAGAGTTGGATTATGAGTCTTCTTCTAGTTAGACTTAGTGGTAGCTTGACTCTAGATATTATTCTATGTGTACACCTATTCTTTCATATTTTATTTCTTTCTATTTTAAAAATCTCTTGTATTAATTTCTTGCACACATGTGCATTTTATCCAATATTTAGATTTTATTCCCCTTTTTCCTAGAGTTTGATTATTCTCCAATCTTTTAACTTATGTCATAATTCATTTAGTCCCTTAATTAATTTAGACTTAGACTTATTCTTAGATTTAGGCTTAGACTTTTATTGGGCTTTATAATTAATAATTTACAGTTTAATTAATTAATTTATTCCAACAAGGTCTAATCATTTCAATGTTTTCTAGGTCACATAGATTTATTGACTCAAGTTTTAATTACCCGATGTGCCATTCAATACACACCTCCGTTCTCCAAGGGTGCCACTCGCCTTTGACTAGTTTTGGAAGTTTTTCCAACCCTTGGAGTCAACACTCTACCCAGTCAACCTTGTGAGAGACTAAAGGCTTCTAAGGAATAAGGAATATGCCTTATTGCGCACTCCTTAGAATATTCCTGAGCGACTGTCTTAGTCCTCCCTCACGACATCGTGGACATATCGAACTAGGTAATCGTTAACCTACCATTCAACCACTGTGGGAGTGCTAGTAGTTTGTGACAGGGACGCTGCTACACCTCTCCCTCAATGTATGGTTTCTGTGCATGGACCCTCTTCTCATTATGTGATTCAGATTAGAAAGTGTCGTCAATCCTGCATCCACTTACAAAAACACTATCAATAATCCATATACATAATCATACTATAATCAATCATATTTTACAAGAGCGAAAAATGAAATACTCAATCAAAATACCATCCACTCCCTGACTCAATCCGGAGTCCAAGGAAGTCCATTGATGCCATCAACATCCATAAACTGTCATGTGTCCTGCACACTCAGAAAAACGCCTCAATAGCATCTGCCAATATATATACATCAAATAATAATAAGTCACAACACATCATCATCAACATGTATAATCCATAATCGAAACGAAATCACCATGTACCATAACTGGATCACTTGCATGCAAGTGTCCTCAAATAATAAGTCAATAAAAGTGTGCTCAGTAGAGTGGGATGTTACACACACCCCCTCTTGTTTTAAACTTCATCCCAAAGTTTGTACAATTTACAAATGCAAGAAAACAAATGTATATGACATAGATCTATATGTCTAATCTATCAAACAAGTAAGGAAATTGTTGATGTGTCTCATATGCATCCTCCCAGGTAGTCGAGTGTGGACTATAGTTGTCCCACTGGACCTTGACCTGATCGACTATTCGACGCCGTGGTTGTCGAATGAAATGGTCCAGAATGTGCATTAACTCTGCCATGAGACCACCCTCGTACGACACCTGCAAAGAACTATTGTAAATAACATTTGAAGGATCACTAATATAACGTCTCAAAACAAATACATGAAATACATCGTGAATACGCCTCAAAGAATCAGGCAAGGCTAGTCGATAAGCCACATGTCCTTTCTTTTCCACAAATTCGATAGGTCCCATAAACCTGGGAGAGAGTTTAGCACCCTTTCCAAATTTGATCGAACTCTTGTGTGGTTTTATCCGCAAGAAAACTCTGTCACCAAATTCATAATTCATAACTTTGGTCAATGCGATGCACATTAGCATAACTCTTATGCCAATATTGTGCTTCTTTAATACTTTGTCTTATCGATTGCATCTATATTCCATTTCTTGAATCACTTCCGGTCCTACCAAGACCTTGTCCTCAAGTTGATTCCAACTCAACGACGTCTGACACAGTCGTTCGTAAAGAAACTCAAACGAGGCCATCTTAATCGTAATATGATAGTTGTTTTTTTATGCAAATTCTACTAGTGGCAAGAACTATTCCCAACGTTTTTATTGATCCATTACATACATACGCAACATGTCCTCCAAAATCTGGTTTGTTCTTTCTATTTTTTCGTCTATCTCTGGGTGATAAATGGTACTAACATTCAATTGTGTTCCCAATGCTTCTTGGAAACTGGTCCAAAATCATCTTGTAAACACCGATCCTCGATCAGATATGATCCTTCTAGGTACACCATGTAATCTCACAATCTCGCTAACAAAAACTCTGGTTGTATTCGACGTGTGATACATCGTAAACACTTGAATAAAGTGTGCACTCTTTGTCAGAGTGTTAACTACCACAAATATCGAATCGTGCCTCCTCTTCTTTAGTGGTAATCCAACAATAAAGTCCATCAAAATGACCTCCCATTTCGATTCAGGAATAGCGTGTGGATGTAACAATCCTGCTGGATGTCTATGTTCAACCTTCACTTGCTGACATTCTAGACATCTCACCATGTAACTAACTATGTTTGATTTCATTCCTTTCCAGAAGAATAAAGGATTAAGGTATTCCTTCATCTTCGTGACTCTCGAATGAGCCATGCACATTGCTTGATGCGCTTCTCTTAATATCAAACTTCTTAATTCGTCGGTATGGAGTACATAAATTCTTCCATTAAATCTCAACAATCCATCATTGTCTAATGAATAACCTTCGTACTTTGGTACCATCATGGTATCTTGTCCAATATTATTCTTAATGTCCTTGTACCAATCATCATCTATCTGTAAAGTTATAATATTTTCTTGAAGATTCGTCTTAAGAGGTATTATCGAGAATATGTGTGGTCTCCGAATCAATGCATCTGCCACTTTGTTCATCGTTCCATTAATGTAAGTAATCTCAAAGTCGTATTCGATAAGTAATTTTGACCAATGCCTTTGTCGCACGTTCAATTCACTCTTTGTAAATATATGCTGCAACCCATAGTGAGCTGTCTTATTCGAATTTTTATCCAATCAGATAATGTCTCCATACTCTCAAGGCATATACAATTACTAATAAATCCAAGTCATGCATTGCATAGTTCTCTTCATGCTTTCTCAATTTCCTTGAAATGTAAACGATCACTCAACCGTCTTGCATCAAAACTCCACCTAAACCTTCCTTGGATACATCTATGCATACAATAATTCTTTGTCCATGTCGGGGACCTTTAGTATCAATCTGTCGTCAACAACTATTTGATCTTTTGAAATGCTTCCATGCATTTCTCATTCCATACAAACTTCTTGTTCTTCTTCTTAAATTATATGATCAGATTTTCTATCTTTGAAAAACCTTCGACGAATTGTCGGTAATATCCTTCTAAAACCATAAAACTATGTACTTCTTGTACGCTTGTCGGTGCTATCCATGATCCAGGTGGATATTGGTGGCCAACCACCTATTCCAACTGGCTCCTCGTGTCCATTTTTGTTCAACACGTTCTTCTGTATTGCTTTGTAATTGTGGGTTATACACTTCTGAGGATGTTTGAAGCCCCTCACATACTCTAGGTGGATACAGGTGTCCTCTCGCCTAATCCAAATGGCTTATTTTGTATGTTTTCATGTTAGCACATCTTGTACTTCTAGGGCCATTTTGGGGCCCTATACGTTGTTTTTTTTAGCTTGCCATAGTCAAACTGTAGACAGAGTCAGATTTTGACAGCGTAATGTGTATTTATATGAAATACCTTTCCAACAGGCTATCATGCACCTAAAATGAATTTTGTATGCAAACGTTATGACCCTAGGAAGTTGAGGTACCAAATTACACCAACTTACCCATAGGGCCCACATGAATTTTGGTGTTTCACCTTCTAGGGTTAGATTTTTGGATGTCTAGGGTTTTGGCATTCATGAGTAATATCAAAAAGGCCTCTGGAGCCTCATTGTAATCCATTATGCTCAGACGGATGCGCGTAGTAGCCACATCTCTTCTCAGAGATAGCTACCACCATTCAAGCAAGTTTTCAGTTCTGCAGTTTTACAGTTTCAACCTATTTCATTATTTAATAGAAGATATTGTTCACTGGATATTTGTATTATTCTTCATATCTCTATGTTTATTGTATTCAATCTATTAATTAGTTCATTCCGCTCCTAAATCTGGATCTGTGGTATTAGAGCGGTCTGATCTTCATTTATTTTTCTTCGTGCATGTCCCCGACAATGTCTAGGTACAAGAAGTTGGGACTCGAACCAATCAATCCATTACAAGATCGGTCGCGCCAAGCCCGACAAAAACCCACGGGAGGTGAAAATAAAGATGATGGATCAGGAGATCCTATTAAAATGTTGCTCGAGGAAGCTCTTGCGCGACAAAGGAATGGACAACTTCGCGCAAATCCTTCGACGGTTTCCCACAGGAGAAGCATCTTCATCAAGTGGCCATGCAACCCCCTTCAAGGTACATGTAAATTTTTATATTCTATTATTTGAAAGATTGATAGATGCAGATGTTGTAGATAAATGGTTGAATCCGCTCGAAGGATATTTTTTGGTCCACAATTTTTTCGATAGGGAAAATAACACTTTTTCACTCCTCAAGGTCGTTCCCCATGTTAAATACTAGTGGGATACTTACTCTAAGCAAAGGGTTGTGGAGGAATCTGCAATGTTTGTCGTGACCCCTACATGGAATTCCTTCTGGGAAGCCATTAAAGAATAATACTACCCTGTTGGAAGCTACGAGGACCAATACACCAGATGGACCACCCTATGCCAAGAAAGGTACCAGACAGTACCAAAATTCACCAATAATTTCCATACCCTACACACCAAATTGGGTATCAAAGACTCTGAGCGTCATCTGGTGCTCAAATACCGTGACTGTTTGCATAGATACATTCAAATAGAAATGGAGTTCTTAGACATCGCCTCATTGGGCACGACATATAAATACGTTGTCAATATTGAGCATAAATTTAAGCAGAAACAACGAGAGTTTGGATCTGCAAACCCCTCACAGCCAAAGAAGGGAAAAGGCAACCCCAACCCACACAACAAGGGACCAAGTCGATATAGCCACCCTTAAGACAACCAGTCCAAGCCACAACAAAAGAAGGGAAATGAGAAGACGAAGAAGGACAAGGGAAAATGGTGCGAGTACCATAAAATTCCTTGGCACAACACCGACGAATTTCACTCCAAGCAGTCCCTCGTGTTCGAGATGAAGGCTTCTGAGTCAGAGGTCGATTCTGATTTTGAGTCAAATCCTGAAGGAGAGAAGCATATTATCGATGCTGAACCCAGTGCCATTGTTGCTACCACCAAAGTTCGGCCAAGTGAACCAGAAGAACCAAAGGAAGGGGAACGCCTCTTTCACTCATAGATGTGGGTCAAGGGGGCTCCGATTCATTTCATTGTCGACAGTGGTAGTCAGAATAACCTAATTTAAACAGAGGTCGTCAAGCAGCTAGACCCGCCAACAATGTCGCACCCGCAAACCTACACCATTGGCTAGCTTATGCAAGGAAGAGATCTTCGTGTCAGCCAACAATGTCGTCTGTCCTACGACATCAAGCCTTTCAAAGATGATGTACTGTGTGATATTTCTCCCCTTGAAGTTTGTGATGTTCTTTTAGGACAACCATATTTTTGGAAGCGTCATGTTGTGTATGAATCTAGAACCCACAGTGTTATTATTATTTTGGGTAGACACTTGTACAGGATCCCAGAGGTAGCGTTGCCTACTGCTATTTCTTTAATCTATGCTAAGCAATGAAATAAGTTCATTTCAAAGACCGATAAGTTCGTCTTCTTTGTGGTCCGTGCTCACAGTAAGCAAAAGGTTGCTGCCACATTCGTTGCCACTACACAATGCCTCTCTTTGCAACAAAAACAAGTGGATGAGATCGTGGAAGAATACAAAGACATCTTATCTTCACCTACAGGGGTACCTACACATTCCCAAGTCAAGCATCCAATAGATCTGACCCCCAACGCACCTCTACCTAATGGACTAGTCTATCGACACTCACTAATGGAGAATGACGAAATCAGGCGTCAGATCCGAAAGATTCTTCAAAAGGGTCACATCAGACCCAAATCCTCCCCTTGCAGAAGCCCAATTTTACTGGTGCAAAAGAAGGACGAGACTTAGCAACTTTTCATTGATTACAAAGCCTTAAAAAAAATCACAGTCAAGAACCACTACCCCATTCCCAAGATTGATGAAATTCTTGACCAACTCAAGGGGGCCAAGTTCTTCAGCAAGATTGACCTAAAGTCTGACTACCACCAGGTTCCCATCGAACCAACTGATGTATGGAAGACAATATTCAAGACTAAAGAAGGTCTCTATGAATGGCTAGTCATGCCCTTTGGCTTAACAAATGCACCAGCCACTTTCATGAGATTGATGGATGATGTATTGAGACCCTTCACCAACTCCTTTGTGGTAGTATATTTGGATGACATCCTCATCTTCAACAAAACGTGGGAGGATCACATGCGACATATTCAACAGGTTTTGATCACTCTGCGACAACACAAGCCTTATGCCAACTTGGAAAAATGCTCTTTTTGCATGAACATGGTCCAATACTTGGGATACATTGTTGATGAGAATGGGGTACATGTTTATCCATCTAAGATCCAAGTCATTCATGACTATCCAACCCTGACCACATTAACCGAGCTTCGGAGGTTTTTCGGACTAGCCAACTTCTACCGACGGTTCATGTTGGGATTCTACCATATTGCATGGGCCCTCAGCCAGGTGACCAAGGGCGGTGGTAGGGATAAGTTCGTGTGGGGGAAGGAGCAACAATGAGCATTCGATGATCTGAAGCATCGCTTGTGCTCAACTAAAGTACTCTCCTTTCTTGATCTTCAACAACCATTCAAGATTGAGACTCATGCATCTGACTATGTTGTGGGTGCAGTTCTCACTCAGCATGGGCATCTGGTGGCATACAATAGTGATACACTCTCCTCTACTGTCTAGAAATACCCCACCTATGACAAGGAAATGTATTCCATTTTACAAGCCTCTCGTCAATGGAAACATTACATTATGGGGAAAGAGACGATCATACACACTGATCACAAGCCTCTACAGTTCATACAGATAGAGGGGAAATTGCAGAACAACCACCATCAGAAGTGGTCCACCTACCTGCAATAGTTCCATATCAGCATCAAGTATAAGACAAGTATCTCCAATCGTGTTTTTGACTGCTTCAGTCAACCTCTTGTGGCTGCACTCACCACTGTGCTCCATTCCTGTGGACATGAAGCATCTGAGTGGCCCCAACTTTATCATCAAGATCCAGACTTCTTCACCACCTACTAGCTCTTGGTTACATGCACAACTATCATTGATTTTCACATTCGGGACAAACTCTTATGCCACCTGGGCCATCTTTGTGTTCCCACAAGCGAGCATGCAAAGTTGATTTGAGAAGCCCACTACAGTCGGGTGGCGAGACATTTTGGCGTAAAGAAAATTGTGGTCGTTCTTCAGAAACATTTTTATTGGCCAAAACTTCGATAGGATGTCAACAAGTTTATCAAATATTGCACTTCCTGTGCCATTTCCAAGCCAACCATCAAGAAGCAAGGCTTATACACCCCTCTTCCTATTTCTGAGAAGCCTTGGGAATCCATCTCAATGGATTACATGTTTGGCTTGCCATCCACCAAGCAAGGAAATGATTGCGTGTTTGTAGTCATTGATTGGTTTTCGAATATGGATATCCTCACATCCTATAAGAATAATTTCACATCAGCTGATACTACCAAGCGCTTCTTCGAACAAGTGTGGGTCCACTTTGGGATACCATAGACCATCATCTCCGACTAAGACAACAAGTTCCTCAACACCTTTTGGTCTAGTCTCTAGTCTCTGTTGGACACAAAAATAAAAAAATCCACTGCTTTCCACCCCCAAACCGATGGCCAAACATAGGTCGTTAATCAGATGATTGTGTATATCATGTGGATGTACAATTCTAAGCATCCATGTACATGTGATGAGAGTCTCCCATATTTCCAACACAGTTACAACATGGCTCTCCATAGTTCCACTGACCATAGCCCATTTCAGGTGGGTCTGGGATTCCAACCCTTGGGACCCATTGATGTTGCACTTCCTCTTACCACCGCACATATAGAATCTTCCCCTGATCAGTCTGTGATCGAAAAATCCACCAAATTCATTGAGAGGATTTGACACATCCGCCAACAGGTCCAGGAGATTTTATAGAAATCCAATGCTAAGTACAAGCAATGCCATGATCAACATAGGGTACCTCACTAGTTTCAGGTTGACGACAAAGTTTTGTTACATCTGCAGAAGGAGCATCTCACCAGGCCCCATCGAAAGCTTCGCCCACTTCATTATGGGCCTTACATTATCACCAAGGCTGTGGGTAGCAATTATTTTGAGCTCAACACTCCACCCTTCCTTGGTATGCATCCGATCTTTAATGTGGACCTCCTTTGGCCATATTTTCCACCATTATTGGACACCTATGAGATCACAGAACAACTGACACCAACAGAGCTCAACCCTGACTACATGGAACAAGCATCCACTAATTAGATAGTGGACACACAGGTTAAGGGCACTCGCCAACAATGCATCTAGCTTTATTGGGTTGTCAAGGCAAGGGAACTCCTACACCAAGGCAAGTGGCTCACCCGAGCCAAATCCAACAGAAGTTTCCTCACCTGATGGGGGAAATCAATGCAATGGAGACCATTGTTTCCTAAGGGGGGAGGATTGATCTAGGTGGATATTGGTGGCCACCCACCTATTCCAACTGGCTCCTCGTGTCCTTTTTTGTTCAGTATGTTCTTCTACACTGCTTTGTAATTATGGGTTCTACAATTCTGGGGATGTCTAAAGCCTCACACATCCTCCATGTGAATACAGGTGGCCTCTCGCCTAATCCAACTGGCTTATTTTGTATGTTTTCATGTTAGCACAACTTGATGTACTTCCGGGGATGTTTTGGGGCCCTAAATGTTGTTTTTTTGTCTCGCCATAGTCAAACTATAGATGAAGTGAGAGTTTGATAGCGGAATGTGTAGTTATTTGAAATACATTTCCAACAGGCTATCACATACCTAAAATGGAGATCATATACAAAAGTTACGACCCTAGGAAGTTGAGGTACCAAATTACACCAACTTACCCACAGGGCCCACATGACTTTTGGCGTTTCACCTTCTAGGGTTAGGTTTTTGGATGTCTAGGGTTTTGGCATTCATTAGTAGTATAAAAAAGGCCTCTGGAGCCTCATTGTAATCCATTCTTCTCAGACGGATGCATGTAGCAGCCACATCTCTTCTCAGAGATAGCTACCACCATTCAAGCAAGTTTTCAGTTCTGCAGTTTTACAGTTTCAACCTATTTCATTATTTAATAGAAGATATTGTCCACTGGATATTTGTGTTATTCTTCATATCTCTATGTTTATTGTATTCAGTGTATTAATTAGTTCGTTCTGATCCTAAATCCGGATCAGTCCATTCCATAATAGCCTCTAATTTTTTTGGATCCACAATGATACCTTCACCAGATACGATATGTCCCAAGTAATGAATCTTTGATTGGTAAAAAGAACATTTCGATAGTTTCCCGTACAATTTTTTTTTCTAGTAGACACTTTAGGACCAATCTTAAATGTTCATCATTCTCTTCCTTCATCCGAGAATAAATCAGTATGTCATCAATAAATACTTGAACAAAATTTTACAAGTATTCATGGAACACCCCATTCATCAAACTCATGAATACCCTCGGGGCGTTCGTCAATCGGAACAGTAAAAATGTAAACTCATAGTGTTCGAATCTCGTCTTAAATTTGGTCTTAGGGATAAATTGTTCTTTAATCCGTAATTGGTGATATCCTAATCTCAAATCAATCTTCGAAAACATCGTCGCTTCCTTCATCTGATCAAACTAATCGTCTATTCTTGGCAATGGATATTGGTTATTGATTGTCTCTTTGTTCAATTGACGATAGTCAATACAAATTCTCCACAATCCATCCTTCTTTCTCACGAAAAAAAATGACGCACCCCAAGGTGACACACTTGGACGTATAAGTCCCAAGTCCAAAAATTCCTTCAATTTCATTTTCAACTCCTGTAATTCAGGCATTGGCATCTGATATGGAGTTCTTGCTATCGATTTAGTTCTAGGCTTCAAGTCTATTGTAAACTCCAACTCTCCTTTAGGTGGTAAACACGGTAACTGTTCTGGAAAAACATCTGCAAACTCTTGCACTACAGGAAGGTTTTATAATACTTTCGCCTTGCCCTTTTTGTTTAGAGTTAAGATTGCATAAAGCTTGCACCCCTTGTGCATACTCTTTTGTAGCTGTAGGGAAGAAATAAATCTCAAGGACACCCCCTGGTTCCTTCCTACAATCGCTCTACTCTATCCCAAATCATCTATCAAACTTAACCGTTTTGTCTTACAGTTAAGTATCTGTTAACCCTTGACCAATTTTTGGATATCCTTGGTCAAGTTTGACCTATTTTGGGACTTCGACAGGCTGTCGAAGGCGGAGCGCAAGTTGAAGCGGAGATCGCGAGATCTCGGCCCATTTTTAGGTCTTTTTGGGTTTTGGGCTTATGTAATGGGTATGGGGATGTCGGCCCATGGGTTTACCCATGTTTAGCCCCATTTTTTAATGTATAAATAGAAATCTAGGTGATGTAAGTAGGTGCGCAAGTGTGTGATGCTAGGTGCTAAGGGAAAGTGAAGGCCACTATGCTAAGTGCAAGTGATAGTTGTACATGCTTTGTGCATACTGTGTGAGACTTGCAAGGCTAAGTGAAAGTGTCTGTAAGAGGTTGTGTAAATGCTTTGTGATGTAAACTAGCTCGGGGAAGGAGGATATGGTGAGGTGCGCACATATCTCCTTTCCTATGTAGAGTAGGACCTTCTGGGTTTGTGCATGTAGATGATTGACAAAAGATAATAAAGAAGACGGAGAGTTGGTGGATGTAGCCCCAAACTGGGGGTGAACCACATATATTTTTTGTTATGGTTGCTTTGTGAATTATGGTTGTTTTATGGTTCATATGATTAGTGGTTAGTGAAATGATGTATGCTTAGATGAATATGATAGCTTAGTTCCTAATGATGTGAATGGCATGCTAGATCTGAGCTATGTTGATGTACTTAGTTCTTGAATGTGTTGAATCTTGTTGAATACTGCGCTACGTTGTAATTAGGGTTTTCTGCGTTGTAGACAAAGGTTAAGTATTAATGAATTACAACTGCTAAATGCTTTGTTAGAGTATTGTAATCACAGATCTGTTTCCAAACTAAGGTTGCAGACACCGGAGTCCTGCAACCACCCCTGCCTCTACCTCGGGTGAGACTTCATCTGCTTTGCAGGTGTTACCGAAAGGGTTGGTAGTTAGGGTTTTGTTGGTGCATTATTGAAGCATTGAACCCTGGGCCTGCCCCTATGCCAACAAATGGTCCGTTGCCGGGACCTGAAACTGTGATTGCTGGGAACTAAGGAAAAGAAAGAAAGCTCTGTGTGTAGATCTGTTTCTTTAGTGCGCAGTATTCTACTTGATTTATGAAGTTATGTGCTAATAAAGGAGGCAGATCTGAAGAAAAGATGTAAGATCCGAAAGCTTTGTGCTCTGATAGAGGTAAGATCAGTGAATTTTTTTGATTAAAGAGGTAAGATCTGAAAGCTTTGTGCTTTGATAAAAGTAAGATAAGTGGAATTTTTTTTTTCAAAAGTATGGATCTAGGTATGTTTGATAAATTTTGTCATAGTCTGAAAACTAGGGCACAATTACAAGAAAGAAGATTTGATATGAGTAGATATGATATAAATAATGAAAGATATGTTATTCCTATGCAAAGAAAGAATGTTTGGACTAACAAATGGATGCAGGATCCTTGGAAGAATTTTCTGCAGGTTAGCTACCACGATCCTAGTGCGAAGTATAAGAAAGGTTGGGGATCATTTAAGAGGAAGAGAGGATTAACCCTTTGTTACAACTGCAGAAGGCCAGACCATCTTGCTAAGGATTTCCCTGATAAAAGACCTAGTTGTCTTTGTTGTAAAGCTATGGACCATGACGTTCTGGATTGCCCTAGAATGATTGCTAAGGTTGAAAGAATGAATATGAGACAAGAAAACAATAAGAAAGGCCAAGAATCTGAGACCATGGAAGAACCCCAGAAAGAATCAGAGACTATATTACTACAAATTAAAGAAACCCTGAATGACCACATAGATATCAACTTATCAGAGATCTTCAAAGAGAAAAAGTGCATAGAAACAAGAATAGGAGACTTCGACATAGACTGTGTTCTGGATGAAAAAACACAGGTGAATATTATGACAGAAAGAACTTGGGAAATTTTGGGAAAGCCTGCTATGATTCCTTCATTGGGAGGAATATGGTTATTTAGAGGAAAGTTGATAACCCTATGTGGAAGACTTACCTAGAGATATATGAGTGCTCATGGCACTTCGACAGAAGAAGAATTTGAGGTTGTTAAATTTATTGAGAACAACGCCCCATTTTCTATGTTATTAGGAAAAACCTGGATTGAGAAAGATCAGATCCGAAGAAAACAAGAAGAGGAATCTATAGAACAGAAAAAAAAAACTAAGAGACTTCATGGCTAAGAGAATATCACACTTACTGGAAGAACAAGAAAAATAGTCGAAGCTATTGAGGACCATAAATATGGATGTCGAAGTTGAAAGAACACAAGAAGACTTGAAACACCTGTATGTACAAGAGAATATAGCACCTACCCTAGACATAGAAGAAGTTTTTGCCTTGAACCCTATGAAAGACCATCAACAACGCAAAGTTACTATGCCAAGAGGAGATAAGAACCAGAATGGGAAGAGGAACCTCGTAACGCAGATCACAGGGAAGAAGGCTAGAAAGCTCAGCAAGAGGAAAGCAAAGTTGGAGAAATTACAGGAAGTTCCAGAGAAGACTTCGTAGAAGGAAGGTCTCCAGAATTCAAACTTCGTCGGAATATCAGAGCAACTCATATTGCCATTTCGTTGTGGTAGAGTGATATGATCATTGGAGGCATTATAATCATTAGATTGACGTTCATGAACGGTTAGAACAACAATTATGATCATAAATCTCACCATCGGACCGTTGGGACCGCGTCATAACAGACATAACTGCATTGATGAAGGCTTCTTGTCCATTGGAAGGATTCGTTACATCATTGTCTACTTATCCCGTCGACTGTTGCATCGAGCACACTTTCACGAATTGTATCTGAGCCAACAAGAGAACTCGGTGTTACTATGTTGTGCTTATTGAGACCTTGCCATCCATTCTATTGCATTGAGAAATTGTTCATCAGCCTGAGATATCCGATCTCGAGCATGCATGTCGAACAAGCTCAACGTTGAGGAAAAGTTAGTAGAGGAAATTTTAATCGATCTAATGGCAGAGAGACTGATGTCCACAGGAGTCAAATCCTCATCGAAGCGAGGAGTGCAAGGCTCCCCTTCGACTGCTGGCAAATCCAGACCATCCCGAGCTGCAGATGAGAAAAGAATCAAGCATTGAGATGACTTGGAAAATGCGAAGTTAATCCCTTCCATCATGCCCAACTACATCCCACCTCTCGTCGACATGGTGAATCGTGATAGTGTCCCCGGGGAATTTGACTACACCTTGGTCACTGCGTACCTCCCCAAGGGGATACACACATGCAAGCCTCAGCTGGATAAGATCACGACACTAAAGATCATCGACTTTAACCTAGGGGATCGCAAGAAATTCAACATGCTCGCTCCTCACAGGTATTTGACTAGGATGAAGGGGAATAAGTCAAGGATAATTGATCCGGGTGGATATCGGTGGCCACCCACCTTTTCCGACTAGCTCAAAACAGTTTTCTGACAATTTTGGTAATTTACTATTTTTAACAGGTTTTAACTTCCGGGGCCATTTTGAGGCCCTAAATTATGTTTTTTTGGAAAACCATTTTGCAATATGGAAGTTCCTTTGATATTGTGCCTAAAATGAATCTCCTCAATGATACCTTTCCAACGGGCTATCATACGCCTAAAACAAATATCATATGCAAAAGTTACGACCCCGGGAAGTTGATGTACTAACTTACCCAAACGGGGCCCACATGACTTTTGGCGCTTCATCTCCTAGGGTTAGGTTTTTGGATGTCTAGGGATTTTTGCATTCCTTATTATTGTAAAAATTCCTTCAGAGCCTCATTGTAATCATCTTCTTGAGAATGCGAGTAATCGTCACATCTCTTCTTAGAGATAAGCTGCCACCATTCTAGCGAGTCTTTCACTCTGTATTTTTACAGTCTCTGTACATTTATTTCATTAATAGAAATCGTGTATTACTGTATATATGTGACTCTTGTTTATTTCCTCTATATCTCTGTTATATTGTTGTCTCTCCTGCAATATCTCTAAATATTCTTGTGTTATATCTCCGCTCTCATTTCATGCCGAAAATAATCTAGATCAATAATCCCCCAACCATGGACAATGGACCTCGCGCAGTCCACCATCCTGAACGTGATGAAACTACCCCATTTTGGAAGGCACCAGGAGGTTGAAGCATGCGTTAATCTCATGCTGTCGAGCTTCCATGGCAGTTATTTGTGGCTAGATAGATGCATCATCTTCGATCCGATGTTGATCCATCAGATCACCGGATTGAGCATGCGGGGACCAGACCTGCAAGAATTTTACCTAGGGAAGGTTGTAGACCGCGTCCTGGAGAAGAAGATTAAAGATACATACGATGATGTGGAGAAGGGGAAGCGAGGCTACAAGGTAGCCTCCATCCATAATGGTGTAGTGCACCTTGCTTTCCAGTTGATTGTCGATAAGCTAGTCCGGAAGAACAAACCTACGCAGGTCACAGGGTATGTTGTTGACCTCGCAGGGAAATGCGTGGAGGGGCTACAGATGAATTGGGAAACATACTTAGTGAACCAGTTAGACCAAGACTGCCGCAAATCTCAGGACCAGGGCTATGAGTTCCATTTTACTTGGCTACTGATCCTCATCGCGTTCATAGATTGGGAGATGCTGGAAGGTGCGACCTTCCCTGAACTAGAGCCATCTGAATCCTTAGCCGCGAAGTTTACTTCGCTATGGTATTCAAGCGATACGGGAAAACAATTGCAATCAATTGCAGTGTTCCACACCTACCACCTGTAGTTAAAGAGGGCTATTGAGGCTGTCCCTCGTATAACGTCGAACACCCTGCACAAGTTCAGGTCATTTGTGAAGTTCCACGCAGATAAACATTTTATCTACATCACTGTGTGCGGAGATGAACACAAAGAAATACTACAGATTTATTACAAACTCACAGAGGAGGACCTATAAGAAATAAATAAGGAGTGGCTTCTAGAGATCCTTATCCCTGTTGACCCTGCAAAATTGTCTGATCCCAAACTAATCGTAAGCCCAATGATCACTCGTGAAGGGCATGATACACCTGGAACTAGAACAAGGAAGAAGACAAAATAAGTCCACTAGCTGAGCAGTGCATCAGAAGAAACTCCTTCAGAATCATCTGGAGGAGGAGGTGATGACAAAGTAGATAAAGAAGAGAACAATGGAAAATAAGATAAACAAAAGCAAGGTGAAGTAACACCACCACAAAATCTCCCCGATGACGCAGAGCCATCTCACAAAAGAAAGGTTTCTTCCATGAAACCCACATCACGGAAGAAGTCAGAAGCTAGTAAGACCAAGCTACACACTGTGCTCATGCTCGATGACTTTGACTTCATCATCATGGCTATATTAGACGCTTCAGGAGATCTTTTGTAGATAAATGAAGCTATAAAAGAGATCATGTATGAAAAAATTGAAGCAGAACTACAAGGGGTAGAGTAGGCCCTTCACTCCAGCTGCATAGTGTCCACTGTGCCCCCTCCATAAGAAGAAATAGAGTTGGGAGATGAGCCTACCCAACTCCGTAGACTATCCAATGCGACTAAATCCCGCCTTCGTCATGCACAGGAAGAAACATAACAGGCCACAGTGGCCCTGAAGAAAGCACAATAGGAATTAATAGAGCAACGCAGGGTTGCACAGCAGGAGAAGGCTGCCCTTCAAGCAAAGTTTGAAGAGGAAAAGGCCCATATCCAACAAGAGAAAGAACAACTGCTCGTGGAGAAGGTTGGAGTAAAAGAAGCAGTCAACAGAGCACTTCGCTCTATGATGGGCTTAGAGCAAAAGGAGGAAGACCCATTGGAGCATCAAGTAGCACATCTTGCTGAATCCATCCAACAGTTTCAATAGAGAATAGTTGATCTAGAGCTACAAACAATACCAAGTACTCTGCAGGACGTGCAAGAACAAAGAGAAGCCACTGACTAGAGCATAGTTGAGAGGATCAGAGCATTAGCTTTGGAATGTCAACAACTTAGTAGTAGAAGTGCACAAACTTGTGAGCGACTTACTGAGGACCCTGAACTGAAGACACTTGAGTCACAGCTCCAGGAGAGAAAGCAACAAGCAACGATGGTACATGCACAACTTAATCTCTTGTCAGCAGTTGATATAATGAAATGATCCCAGTAACAACGCACTATTCAACAACACGTCCATGCCATACAAAGCAAAATCATGGAAGTGACTCAGAGGCTCTAGCTAGTCTAAGATGCAGCTTGCCAACTGTTTGAAGATATTGAAGGAAGAGGAGAAGAGATGGAACAAGTAGTCACTTCAATAGAACAATGCTTAGAGGGACCTGTGAACGAGGCAATTCTTTAGGAGTTTGTCGAGTAGGAGGACCTGACATAGCAGCAGGTTGAAGCAGAGCTACCCAGATCAGAGTGACTTGAGATGAGTCAGAGGTGAGTGTTGGGTACCTGTTGGCCCTTGACCAAGTTTTGGATATCCTTGGTCAGGTTTGACCTATTTTGGGACTTCGACAGGATGTCGAAGGAGGAGCACAAGTCGAAGCAGAGATCATGGGATCTCGGACCCTTTTTAGGGATTTTTGGGTTTTGGGATTATGTAACGGATATGGAGATGTCGAACCATGGGTTTACCCATGTTTAGGCCCATTTTGTAATGTATAAATAGAAATCTAGGCGATGTAAGTAGGTGCGCAAGTGTGTGATGCTAGGTGCTAAGGGAAAGTGAAGGCCACTGTGCTAAGTTCAAGTGATAGTTGTACATGCTTTGTGCATACTGTGTGAGACTTGCAAGGCTAGTGAAAGTGTCTGTAAGAGGTTGTGTAAAGGATTTGTGTTGTAACCTAGCTCGAGGAAGGAGGATCTGGCGAGGTACACACAAATATCCTGTCCTATGTGGAGTAGGACCTTATGGCTCTGTGCATGTAGATGATTGACAAAAGATAATAAAGAAGACAAATATTCGGTGGACGTAGCCCCAGGCTAGGGGTGAACCACGTATATTCTATGTTATGGTTTCTTTGTGCATTATGGTTGTTTTATGGTTCATATGATTAGTTCTTAGTGCAATGATCTATGCTTAGATGAATATGATAGCTTAGTGCCTAATGATGTGAATGAGATTCTAGATCTGAGCTATGTTGATATGCTTAGTGCTTGAATGTGTTGAATCTTGTTGAATACGACGTTGCGTTGTAATTAGGGTTTATCTGCGTTGTAGACAAAGGTTAAGTAATAATGAATGACAACTACTATATGATTTGTTAGAGTATTGTAATCACATATCTGTTTCCCAGCTAAGGTTGCAGACACTAGAGTCCTGCAACCACCCCTGCCTCTACCTTAGGTGAGACTTCATTTGCTTCGTAGGTGTTGTCGAAAGGGCTGGTAGTTAGGGTTTTGTTGATGCATTGTTGAAGCATTGAACCCTGGGTCTGCCCCTGTGCCAACAGTATCGCATCATGTGATTCCAACCAATCCATACCAATCACTATGTCATAATATCCTAAGATCGTGACATATAGGTTGGAATTTGTTACAAAATATCCCAAGTTAATGCTATAGTCCACAACCTTTCCTCCAACCTTGGTTTTGGAACCTAATGCCATTTCTACGTATCTGAATACATCATGCTTGACTTCCTTTACCTTAATTCTCTTTAGCACTGCACTAGAGACAAAGCTTTTTGTAGCACCTGGATCTATCAATATACTAAAAGTTTGGTTGACGATTATACCTGACGTCTCGAGCACAATGGACTAGTTCTTGACATGGCGGTTGTTCGTTGCTGCATGTATCATGTGGACCTTGCCAAAATCTCCAACTGTAGTGGGTCCTGATGATACTTCCACTATGGCCTTCTCAATTGGACAGTCTCGCTGGTAATGTGGCTCTCCACATTTCCAACATCCAGTCTTCGATGCAATGCTCCTGGTCCATGAAGTAGAAGTTCTTGGCCTAACAGTCTGCGATCCTAGTATGTTCTGTTGAATATGCCTAAACTATTGATGTTGTTGTTTTTGTGGTGCTATGTAAGGTGTATCTTGATGCCCTGAAGTCTGTCTGGCTAGTGTATGATGCTTATGCTCTCTTGATGATGCCTGTCTAGTCGGTCTAGAAGGAGTCATGCCCTAACCCCTGCTATTCAACTCTTCCTCATCTATGAGGGCCTTATGAACTAAATCATGCAACATCTGAGGCATTATGATCCTCACCTTCACATGATGTTGAAGTTAAGGCCGAACACAAACTTGTTGACATTTAAATTTTCCATGTTCAAATGTGGAGCATACCTAAATAGCTCCATAAATATGGCCTCATACTATGGCACCGTACGACCAATATGTCATAAGGCGTTGAACTCTTTAAGTTGGCGCTCAATGAATTCCTCGGACAAGTACCTCTCCTGGAACCGTTCCTTGAACAACTCCGATGACACATCTTCGACGACCATGTGTGGTTGAGGTAGGAGCGTCTTCCACCATAGAAGAGCACTCCCCTTCAACTGAAAGACCGCCATGCAGACTTTCATGTTGGAGGTGTAATCACGAAATGCAAAGAACATCACCATATTCTCCAACCATGCCTTAATGGTTGATCCATCCTTGGTACCCATGCACTCAAGAAATTTCAACTTCTTGAGTTCTCTGTGTATACTACTACTACAAACTAGTGCGCTCTATGAACCCTCATTGGGTACATATGCTCTACCCTCATCTCGATCCAGACAGTTAATCAATGCCTCTGACATCCTATGGAAGGATCTCATCATACCTACCACATATCCCACAACAACCTTCTCCTACTTAGTGGTATTTTCTTCTCCCTAGGGATTAGACCCCTTTGGTGTGGATACTATTGGAGGTGCCACACCTCTTCCTCCAATACCACGTCGTCTACTTCCCCGACGTCCTCTAAACATGATTACTTGCATGGAAAATTTTCAAAATTCAATTAGTGATATATTTTAATCATTCAGTTAACACAATGGAAGGCGTAACGGTCCAATGTTGCAGGGTTGAACCCACTTTGATACCATATGTAGCATCCCCTCCGTTACAATATCAAAATAAGCGAGTACAATAGTGGTAAATTTTGTGTTTTTTTAAAACAACTATTAATACAAGAGATATGCGACAATAACATAAATTATGTAAACACGATCAAATCTCATCACACCACTACACAAATAAAAATCCAATTACAACATCACTATTATTCAAGATCAACCATATCACATAAAGATAACAAAGATATCTACCCACCCAACATATCCTGCAAGGTTAGGACCTCCAAGACACATAATCAATGCTCAAGTCCAAGATTCATCTGATTTATTTTGACCATTTAAGGTCTCAAGACTGGTGACTATTCTGAGGAACAATGAGATATCTATAACCCATAACCACTCCTAGTCTAAATTTTCAAACTAAAACTAAATAGTAAAGTAACTAAAAGAATAATTTCATCTATGCAAACGGATGAACAATTCAATGTAATAAAAACTACTCAAACATAATGTTGAGTCCAAAGTTTCTAACTATTGGTGTAAATGGCATTCTTACAATAATTCAACGCATCTACCTTTGGTTGAGTTGTTTACTTGAGGAATTGTGAATTGTCAATATCTAAATAAGAACATAAATAACAACTCTACTAAGCAAATGATTACAAATTACAAATGACATTTAAGGAATTCCAACGTAAATCATGACATTTTGTTTTTTTTACTCTAAAGACTTCTTGGCGTAACTAATTTTCTATGAAAACATCCATAAATGTTTGCAATAATAATAATCCTACGTTCTATGCAATTTCATTTACATCTAACATTAATTTCTATAATTCTTATATAATATATAAGCAATCACTAACTCTTCAATACTCACCTTTCATTATACACTTAATGTTATGTAAAATTCTATAGATATATAACATAAAGAAAATCATCATTTTGTATTCTTTCTTTTATTTAAGGATCTTATGACAATTCAAATGTAAAGTATTTTTATCCATTCAAGCATATTTTCAATCTATCTTATCCTGGAACCCTTGAAGGCCTAAAACTAACATAAGGTAGAGGTAAGAAAACTATTTATTTTACATGCTCAAATTGCACATTAAATTACTTAAAATAAATCATCAACACAATTCATTTCTTTACGAATTACAACAATCAACATCTTGATCTTTATCTATCCGTCCATCTTCCATTTGTACAAATATAGTAAAATTTTGTTTAATTAATACATATATATACATATAATTATATAATGTGATAATAAATATAACCTTTGTATGAGACTCTCATTAAATATTTATCTAAGTTTATATAACCATCATATCATGTTATACATAAATTAAAGGCATTGAGGCCTTTCTTTACAGGTCTAGAACCCGGGGCACAAACTACCAGAATTGTGTGAAATAATTCTGGGCCAACTGTCGATCCCATGTACTCATACGAATGATAACAAGAACCCATGACTTTGTCAAGAAAAAATGTGCCAAACTAAGGCACACAATTAGGTAATAAATAACACTGAAAGTGATCATTATTAGAGTGAAATGTGGGAACCACTGCTTGTTTAATATCTCGACTGAGGTAAAATATATTAGTTGATATCAATAAGTTATGAAGCAATCCTTGAGTATTTCACTATGGACACGTCACATATCTATCAAGAGGTAAATCCATACGACGAGATTTGATTCTTGACTGTGGCAGTTTTGAAATCAATATAGAGAATAGAGGATGATTCGATCTAATTGGATCACTTCATCAAAACTTTTGTTACAACCAAAGCAAATCTATGTCGGAACAAGGTAAAGATTGGATATTGGGTCGAGAAATCGTAAGGGAAAGAGAAGGTAAGATGCAAAAAAAGGAACCGTTATTAGAGAGGGCATTTTATCCAATCTTTAGATTTTATTCCCCTTTTTCCTAGAGTTTTATTATTCTCCAATATTTTAACTTATGTCATAATTAATTTAGTCCCTTACTTAATTTAGACTTAGACTTATTCTTAGACTTATGCTTAGACTTTTATTGGGCTTTATAATTAATAATTTATTGTTTGACTCAAGTTTTAATTACACAACATTCCATTCAAGATGCACCTCCATGCTCCAAGGGTTCCACTTGCCTTTGACTAGTTTTGGAAGTTTGTCCAACCCTTGGAGTCAACACTCCACTCGTTCGACCTTATGAGAGACTAAGGGATTATAAGGAATAAGGACGATGCTTTATTGCACGCTCCTTAGAATTTTCGCTAGCAATTGTCTCAGTTCGCCCTCATGACGTCGTGGACCTCTTGAACTAGGTAATCGTTAACCTACCATTCGGCCACGACGAGAGTGCTAGTAGGCTGTGACAGGGACGTTTCCACACCTCTCCCTCAATGTTTGGGTTTTGTGCATGGACCCTCTACTCCTTGTGTGAGTCGGATTAGCAAGCATCATCAAGCCTGCATGCACTGACAAAAACACTATCAATAATCCATATACATAATCATACTATAATCAATCATATTCCATAAGTGTGAAAAATGAAATACTCAATCAAAATAAAATCCACTCCCTGACTCAATACGGAGTCCAAGGAAGTCCATTGATGCCATCAGCATCCATAACCTGTCATGTGTCCTGCACACTCAGGAAAACTCATCAATAGCATCTGTCAATATATATACATCAAATAATAATAAGCCACAACACATCATCATCATCATCATGTATAATCCATAATCGAAACGAAATCACCATGTACCATAACCGGATCACTTGCATGTAAGTGTCCTCAAATAATAAGTCAATAAAAGTGTGCTTAGTATAGCATGATGTTACACAAATTAAGAAATGTCCAACAAAGGTGATATTGATGTTCAAAAAATCCAAAGAAAAGACAAGAAAATTCTCAAAAGAGTTAAGTATTAGATTGATGATATCAGTTTTGATGAATATGATGATTTTGAACATTATTTAACATTGGTCAAAATCCTAGTCTGAAAAAACCAACTTGGAAAGGTACTAACTACAAATTGCAAGAAACATTGTTAGAAACACAATAGGTGTATGATGAGTACAAGCATTTCCTCCCAAAAAACCATATCTATTGAACAACTTAAAAACGTATTTTCAATGGTAAGGACAAAAATAGAAGAAAACCACAAAGAATGACACCTCAATGATGGAAGAAAACTTGTGATAGAAGTATCCATGGTAAGAAATAAGTTCAATTACATTCACATATGTAACTTTTCAATGGTTGCTTTTGAAATTATTTTTTACGAAGAAATGTGTTTCATTTTTTTTTTATCAATAGGGTTACATGCAATAGGATTCTTTGAGGTATGAAGCAGTTTTACGTATAGTTCAATCGACTCCCATACTGTGAGCACCTTCTAGTGGCTTAGTTGTGTGACACCGTTCATATTCATAAAAATGTAAAATAATGTCTATGGAGAATATTAGATGGAAGGAATATAAACAAAGATCAAATTTCCAAATTTAGAAGTGACATCGAGGTAGCCAACATGATGCAACAATTGAGTCAATATTCTAGTGGCAGAAAACTAACAATTTCTCCATGGTTATTCGTGTGAAAGGCATTGTAAGGAACATTAATTTTCCCATTGGTTTTGTTGGAATCATTAAAAATATCTTGATAAAAACATGTGATTTTGGTGAGTAAAAAATGCATGATTGGCATACCTTTATGAAGGTCTATCCTTATACAATAGTTATGCCCTAAATTATATAAATAATTCTCATTTTTATTTGGTTTGTTTGGTTCATTAAGTCAATATGATTCATCATCATTTATTTCGGTTCTATCTACCTCTAGTGCTCCCAAGCAGCTTCAACAACAACATAAAGAAGATCATATATATTCTAATCAAGTACATGAGGTGAGTCAAAAGCTATAATTCAAATGTCATGGTTATTATTTAGTTGAAATCAAGACCATCATATAATTATCCTGTGTATATACATCATTTTATTCAAATGTGCCTCTTTGTTACATGTAGGTGGTTGTGATATAAGGAAATACATCAATAAGATATTAGGTATTGGAAGAGAACAATTCCTCTTTAATGTATGAAATACAAATTCATTTATCTCTAATCTTCTTCAATGCATAGGAGGACTACCTCATTCACTTGGTTGATGAGATTGAAATATGTGGACTTGTTCACACAAGAACAATGTGGTTGGTCAAGAGGCACTTGAAAGCACTGGTGACATTTGTTAGATAGAGATCACATCCTAAGGGGTCAATGGTTGAGGGATATATGGTTTATTAGTCCATGGTGTATATTGATGAGTATCTACTTGAAATATATATTGATGTACCTTGCATATGGGATGACAAGTACACCAACAAATTTGAATGGGAGGTTTTTCTTGGAAATGGATTGAGAAATGATTTAAAGGTGGGCACTTAAATCTTTGTATATATCTTTGGAATACTTAAATGAATTATAGTAACGAACAATACTCAAATTTAATCATAATGTCTTTTAGGTGGTGAACATGGGATGCACTACATATTTACATTGCAAATAATATTGATTACATGAAGGCATGGATAGATTGATGTGAAGAATTTAATGGTAAATTTTCAGGGAATTGGTTGTCTCAATTTTTTCGATAAGAATTTTTGGACAAAGGTAGAGTCTTATGCAAAAGGAAGTTGATTTAGATTTTGGTGCAAAAGATAGAAAGGAACATGTTATCATTTTCCTTGATTTTTTTCTCATTTATTTTCCCTATGATGATGACTTGATTGTGACTTATTAACATGCGTGGTGTAGGGGAAGCATCACAAAGCCATGTCGTGCAATTGATGCAAAATATCACATCAAATATTTGGATGGGAAGAATAAAACCTCAGGTTGTGGAATAATTGCAACTTTTCGAGTGACTAATATATATCATAGGGGTGACAGACATCTCGTCACATTTGACGTTAGATATTATGGAAATTTGGAAGATATAATGGAGTTATACTTAAAATCCTTCAAAGTGGTTCTCTTTAAGGTAAAATGGTACATATTTTTGCAGAGCTACAAGTGTTGAACGAATTGTTATTTATCATGATCATGGTTTTACTATGATTAATATTTATAGGTATGAGTTGAGTACATAGAAATATGTCCTTCCAAGTCAATGTGAGTAGGTATTTTAATCATAAATTTGAAGTAGACCAAGGTGGTGATTTGTATGATTCTAAATATGTTCAGGAGCATGAAGATGATAGGGAGAATGAAGAATATGTAGTAAAAGAAGGTGCAATGGAACATGAAGAATATGGGGAGCATGAAGATGTTATAAAATAAGATTGAGAGTTTGAAGAGGTGACGAATAAGGGAGTGATGAACCCTCAAAGAATCTTCATTTTGAAAAAGATGATAATTTTTTTTAAGTGTTGATGATTATGTGGTAGACATCCCATATATGGATATGTATAATCCTTTCAATGATGTGGCATGGTTGGATATGGATTATGATCTTGATGAGTTATATTGTAGTCAATATGATGTTCAATATCACTCTGATTAATATATGTAATAAAAAATTATTAAAGTTGTGATCAATTTTAATCATCCCAGATTAAAAGCATTTGGTTCAATCATTAATTTTTTTCATAATTAACATAATTTAGTTAAATATGGGCATTAAATAATAACTCACCTACATACATATCCCAATAAACTAGCTAAAATAATAACCTGCTTAACCCAAGTTGATCCACCTATTAATGTACCTAACCTTCTAATTTGTAAACCTAAACTAGCCTAACCTACCTAACATATAAACCTACTTGACACCTATTTTCTAGGCAACAATTGGAAGAGCATGCTCAAAAAATAAATTCTCATAGCTAAGAGGATTCCAAGTACCCCATGGTAGATGCCATATCACTATCATATGTAGCATTAAAGGGAACATTGCATCTCGTCTCCACTAACACATGTGCACATAATCTTATAAATACAAAAGTTCCACTAACTCATTTGCAAAGGTTTTCTCTAATCCACTCATTTTGTTTTTATTAAATTCTTACAATCTAGGCCTTTTTAAAATGGGATAAAATCATTAAGGACAAAGTTCCATGGTCAAAGTTCCCATCGACCAAGTGGAACTATATCTTCTAGCACGATTCCTACTGGATTTGGGGAATAGTTTTGACCAAAAAAAGGTTGAATTTGTCCACTTATTAACTTACGTCTATGTTAAAAATATAAATTAATAATATAAATATAAAATTAAATAATATAGAAAATTAAATATAAATATAATAATATAAAAATAAAATATATTAAAATAAAATAAATTAAATGTTATATGTCATAACATATGACTTATGTTATAACGTATAACATATCTTGTAGCATATGTTATATGTTACATGTTATAGCATGAGTCATATGCCATAACATATGTCATACGTCATCACACATGTTATAGCATATGAATATACGTCACAACATATATTTGTATGTTATAATAAATCATTTCATTAACAACTAACCCATGCAGAGTGTGCCTGAGATGACCCCCAACTACAAAGACAACCCTACCATGCACTAAATGTTGGACTCGACAACTATTGGTGTAACCTCACCCTGTCAAAATGTGTAGTCAACCAAGAAGAGGTAGTCGAATGCTAAGGGAGTCGATCAAGGAATGAAATCAACGAATTACTGATTGGGCACATGAAATCAATTATGTCCACTTGATCAGTTTAGATTTGTATTGACAGTTATGGGGTGTATGGTCCTATACATTGAGGATTTGGTCACCTACCCAAACCTATATATAGATTATATCTTATATTGATCTATCACATCACATTTGATATGGTGATCAGTCATCTACTCATGGATCTTTATTGGTTGTGCTTAAGTGCTAACTATATCTATTGACACCACCACTATGCTTGGAATCTTTGTTTTCACTTTTGTTGTTTTATACATGTTCCAACATGGTATCAGAGTTGTTTGGTTCTTAGGGATTTATAGAATGTGAATGAGTTCCATTGAGGCTAGTGGGATTGATGAGTTGTAATATTATTGTATTGTTAGGGTCCTGACCCTCACATAGGTAGAACAATATATTCAGATGTAATAAAGGTCAATATTAATAAGGCCTTGCAATAAAATAGAATAAGTTGAATGTAAGAAGACCTAATAGAAGCTTCCTCTTCTAGAAGGATCTTCCTATAGATGCTTCTTTTGATAGACATATTTAGTATAAATAGGAGTCAAGGGTATGAGAACCCTAGCTTGGATATTATTGTAATAGAGATTTGTTCGACTGGAGGTTTCCCCCTCAAAGAGGCCCGTGAACATTTCTCTTAGAATCAAAGTGTTATTTTTGTTGTTATTCTTATATCATTTCAGTGTTATTGTGGTGATTATTATGGTTATATTGTTGTTATTCTGCCATTTCTAGCATTTTATTTATGTTCTGCATATTTTTTTATATATGGTATATTACAAGTGGTATCAGAGCACTTTCCTTGGCAGAAATTGTGGGTAAATTTTTTTTCAGGGTAGAGACGTATTCCAGCGTCTTTAATCCACAGAGATCTGTCGTTACGCGCATAAATCCGCGGTTGAGGGATTCATACACACAGGAAATACAAGTGGTTCTTAAGTGCACATCTGTTGGCCACCCTTGTAACCCTTGTTGGTACCCCTTCTAGTGGTAGCGCATCAGACAACACTTGTGTACGGATCGACCTAGATTTCCTGAAGCCCTCTTTAGATAAACCGATCGGTCGCCCGACTGCTATAGTGCCACCGAGAACAACACTCGGGAAGATACTTTCTAGTACCTGGGTAGTCGGGTAGTATGGCTAAGGGTACAGTCAGTACGGTCTATCCTCCTTAGTTTGTTCCCTGAGATACTGGGCCGAGTACTACTGTTGGACCCCACACGTATATCAGAGAGTTATAGCACAAGGCAAACCCTTGACTGTAGAACCCTTGAATATCTAACCCTTGGGGACCGAAACATAAACAAATTAAAACATACAAGATCTATTGGCGTGCAACTGTGTTCGGGTTGCCAAGTAAATACACATTTCTTTCTAGTTAAGCATTTGGGCATTTCCTCTCTGCAGTATTCTTCAGACCGGAGTATAACTCCACAGGTGTAAAAAAAAAAAGTCTGGAAATTTTTTCACCATTATTTGAGACCTATTCCATTGGATTCATCTCTTCGCCCTTATCACTTTCATCCATATCATTTTTTGGCAAATTTTTTTACCCCGCCCCCCCCTTTTCAGTTCCCCCATCCTCATGGCCCATACCCGTAGCCAAGACTTGGAAGCTCGCTTGAACACCTTGCAATCTGGTCTCATTGAGATCCAACAAGAAGTAAAACAACTCAGTGCCAATGTTGTTGTCATCAATACAACCATGTAGTCCTCAATGGAGGAAATCAAACAAGACCTCACCACCCAACTTGAATATGTCTTTTCAGCACTCTGCACCAAACTGCATATCCCTACAGATAACCCTTCTTCTTCCTCACCTCCACATACTAAAGGTGACCATTCCTCTCATTCCCATAACTTTCAGGACCATCACTTTCAATGGGACCTATGCCTTCTATAGGTGGATGTGACCAAATTTGATGGCTCAGACCCCACTGGTTGGGTAACCCAAATGGAACATTATTTCTCTTTATATGGCATTACAGATGACTTGGCCAAACTCTAGTATGGTTTTCTCCATCTAGATCAAGAACGTTGGCAATGGTGGAAATGGAGTGTGGCAAAGCTTTATGAATTCTTTGACACTGACACCAACCATTTGGGTTGTTTGACAAAGTTGAAACAATCATGAACAATGGAAGACTTTATAGCTGCCTTTGAGCGCCTAGCTTTTCGGACAGAGGGCATGTCTGATGCCTTTTTCCGAGAATGTTTTATCAGTGGCCTCAAGGATGATATTCGGGCCCATGTCCTCATGGCTCGGCCTCAAAGTTGGGTGGAGGCTACTAAAAGAGATAAAGAAGCACAACAGGTTGTATCTTCTCAACAATGAAAACCCTCCTTTATCCCTCGCCTTAAACCAATAAATCCCACTACTCCCTTCGCTCCACTAAAGATCCAAAAATTGACCAGGGCTTAAATTGCTGAACGCCAACTCAAAGGCCTTTGTTATAATTGTGATGACAAATATTTTTCGGGCCACAAGTGTAAGGAACAAAATCTATTTATGGCCATCTCCGAGGATATTTCTGAAGAGGATATTAAAACTCCCCTTGTGTCTGAGTCACCTGAAACCCCCGACATAACCCCTCCCTCAAACCCTCCTGAAGTAGAACTAGTCATTTCCCTCAATGCTCTCACTGGCTTATCTGCTCCCCAAACCCTCAAGATAATCAGTTACATCAAGCATCGAAAGGTCATCATTCTGGTTGATAGTGGAAGCACCCATAATTTTATTCATCGCCACATTGCCCAAGAAACTCATTGCTACATCCATGTCATCAATAATTTCCAAATCATGATTACCAATGGTGGCTCCATGAAATGTGGAGGGCTTTGTGAAAATGTGCGTCTCCAAATTGGTGACTACCACCTGAAATCTCATATGTTTGCTATAGACATGTGCAGGTGTGACATTGTGTTGGGTGTATACTAGATAAGGACTTTGGGTCCCATTCTCATGGATTTTAAGGAATTAACCATGCAATTTGACCAGGAAGTCCACCAATATAAGTTCCAAGGCATAACCTCTGGTTCACCTGAGATCATTAGTTCCCATCGCATGGAAAAGTTGCTCAAAAAGGGTCATTCTGGTGTTATTGCTCAACTCCATGCCATCCAAGAAATAGAAACACCCTCGATGCCGCAAGAACTCCAAGCCATCCTTTCTAAACATCAAGTGGTCTTTTCCAATCCCCAGGGACTCCCTCCTTCACGTGGTTTTCATGATCATCATTCCATTCCCCTTGTACCTGGAATCCTTCCTCCCAATATCCATCTGTATCGTCACCCCTTTTCCCAAAACAATTAAATTGAGAAAATGGTCTAGGAACTCCTTAATGCAGGTGTTATCCGCCCTAGTACGAGCCCCTACTCTTCTCCAGTGGTCATGGTCTTGAAGAAATAAGGTTCTTGGTGAATGTGTCATGACTTCAGTGCCCTCAACAAACTTACCATTAAAGACAAATTTCTCATTTTTGTCATTGATGACCTCCTGGATGAACTAAGTGGCGCCCAATTCTTTACTAAACTTGATCTTCATTTGGGCTACCACCAGATACGTATGAAAGAGGCAGACTTTCCCAAGACTTCCTTTAGAACTCACGAGGGCCACTATGAGTTTTTGGTCATGCCCTTTGGCTTGTGTAATGCCCCCTCCACCTTCCAAAGCCTCATGAATCATGTCTTCTGTCCTTTTCTCCGTCATTTTGTCTTAGTTTTATTTGATGATATCCCCATCTATAGCAAGACCTGGACAGAAGATCTTGCTCATGTGGATCGAGTTCTCCATCTACTCTCTCAGCACCAACTTTTCCTGAAACAGTCTAAATGTGATTTTTGCGCCTCAGAAGTAGAGTACTTGGGTCATCTGGTTGGCAAGGATGGAGTCAGGGTGGATCATAAAAATGTTGAAGCTATGCAAGACTGGCCTCACTCAAAGACTCTCAAAAGATTGCGTGGATTTCTGGGCTTAACAGGATATTATCGCAAGTTTGTTAAGAATTACGGAAAGATTGCAGCACCTCTCACTGCTCTCCTAAAAAAGAACTCTTTCACTTGGACTCCAGTTGTTGCTCAAGCTTTTCAAACCTTGAATATGGCCATGTGCACCACTCTAGTCTAGGCCCTTCCTGATTTCACAAAGACCTTTGTATTGGAATGTGATGCTTCAGGGATAGGAATTGGTGTTGTCCTTATGCAAGAGGGTTGGCCTTTGGCCATTACCAGCAAGCAACTATCTGAAAGAAATCTGGGCAAATCTATCTATGAAAAGGAAATGTTGGCTATCCTGCATGTCATTGATTTGTGGCACCCTTATCTATTGGGGCAACACTTCCAAATTAAGACAAACCATCAAAGCCTCAATTATTTTTAGGAACAACACATTTCCTCCCCAGAGCAACAAAAATGGGTAACTAAGCTATTTGGCTATGATTATGAGATCATTTTAAAGAAAGGAAAATAAAATGTGGTTGCGGATGCACTTTCCCACAAATATAAAGATGAAGGATCCATTTTTTCTCTTTCCTTCATTGTACCAAATTGGCTCCAAGTTGTTCGCCAGGAATGGCTACAAGATCCCCAAAGTTTGCAGTTGATCCAACAATTGTAGTACAGTGCTCCAGCTCCCCCAGGGTACTCTTGGATCCATGATGAGATTCGATACAAAGGCCGTTTGTATTTAAGTAAACAATCAAAGATTAAATCCATGGTACTTTCGGAGCTTCATGCTACACCGACAGCGGGGCACTCTCGGTTCACCAAAGCCTATGACAGGGTCAAACGTTCTTTTTTCTGGGATGGTATGAAACAAGACATTCGTAATTTTTTGGCCAAATGTGATGTGTGTCAATGCAACAAAGGAGAAACAGTCAAATATCTGAGCACACTACAACCGCTCCCGATTCCACCTTCTATTTGGAAGGACATCTCTATGGATTTTATTACAGGCTTACCCAAATTGGGAAATAAATCAGTCATCATGGTGGTTATTGATCTCCTTTCCAAGTATGCTCATTTTTGCGCTCTTCGACACCCGTTTACAGCATCCACGGTGGCTCAAATTTTCGTGGATCAGGTCTTCAAGCTCCATGGTATGCCACACTCTATTGTTTATGATCGTGACCCCACTTTCACAAGCAATTTTTGGCAAGAACTGTTCAAGCTACAAGGCACCCAATTGGATCTCAGTATAGCTTATCATCCCCAGATTGATGGTCAAACAGAAGTTGTCATCAAGTGTTTGGAAACATATTTGAGGTGTTTTTCCTCGGAAAATAAAAATCAGTGGGCTCAATGGTTACCCCTAGCTGAATGGTGGTACAACACTTCATACCATACAGCTACACACATGACTCCTTTTGAAGAAGTATATGTACAGAATCCACCTTCAGTTCTCTCATACTTACCGAGTGTCTCGAAGGTCCAGGCGGTTGACCAAACACGTACAGTTCGAGAGGATATTCTTCATACCCTCAAAGATAATTTGGTCATGGTACATAATCGCATGAAGCAACAAGCAGATCGAGGTCACTCTGAACGTCAATTTGAAGAAGGGGATCAGGTGTTTCTTCGCCTGCAACCTTACAAGAAGAATTCCCTCAAGGTCGAGCATTGCAGAAGCTAGCACCCAAATTTCATGGTCCTTATATAGTTCTCAAGTGTGTGGGACATGTGGCCTATCAATCAGCTTTGCCCAGTCATTCGAAGCTACATCCTGTTTTTCATGTTTCCTGCTTAAAGAAGGTGATCGGAACTAAGTGACAAATTCAAACCAACCTTCCCAGGTTAGCCGAAGAAGGATCCATTTGGCTACAACCACAACCAGTTTTGGACCAGCGTGAACGTCACCTGCGTCAGAGAACCATCAAGGAAGTGTTAATCCAGTGGAAAGATACAACTCCAGCAGATGCCACTTGGGAACCAACTACCATTCTACAACAATTTCCACATCTCAAGCCTTGAGAACAAGGTTGTTTTTAAGGGGGGGGGACATGTTAGGGTCCTAACCCGCATATAGGTAGAACAATATATTCAGATGTAATAAAGGTTAATATTAATAAGGCCTTGCAATAAAATAGAATAAGTTGAATGTAAGAACACCTAATAGAAGCTTCCACTTCTAGAAGGATCTTCCTCTAGATGCTTCTTTTGATAGACATATTTAGTATAAATAGGAGTCGAGGGTATGAGAACCCTAGCTTGAAGATTATTGTAATAGAGCTCTGCTCAACTGGAGGTTGCCCCCTCGAAGAGGCCCATGAACATTGCTCTCAGAATCAAAGTGTTATTTCTGTTGTTATTCTTATATCATTTCAGTGTTATTGTGGTGATTATTTTGGTTATATTGTTGTTATTCTACCATTTCTAGCATTTTATTTATGTTCTGCATTCTTTTTATATCTGGTATATTACATGTACAAAGATCATTTTTCTTATGGGTTTGAGAGTATCATCAATTTTGTTGAATTCAATCATTGTGTGTCTTATTCATTGGACAGATCTTAAATTTGTTTGGGTATTTTTCCAAATCAATGATTTTCTACAAGTCCCATGAAGATATTTGGTATAATGCAGTTGAGGAGATCAATTGATTTCTAGGTGGATGAGTTATGGACTATGAATTTATTTAGTTGACTAAGTGATTATGTGTACATTTCCCATTGACTGGAGGAAAATGTGGCATGGAAGGTTGCATAGAGGTTGGATTGTTGAATAATACTATCAAGCATATATTCCTCAACTGCAATGATTATGGACTAGAGTCACCTTCTGGGATTTTGTTTTAGGATTGACTATGTCTTGGATGGTCAATTGCCTTTATTGGTTGAACCTAAATTATGCTCCCTATATAAATGTTGCTACATACTTGGCTACATATTGGATGATGGTTTGTGATAGTCAAATGGTGACAACAAATATTGTAAGCACTATGGTTTGCATGTGCTAGAAGTGTAGCTAACAAATAAAATCTCCCATGGATTGTTTCTTTGACCAATACATTCACATATGTGATCAATGAAAGGTTCAACTAGAGTTCAACAACATCGTTTGTAGTTTGTACTCGATTGAATTATAGGCTAGTTGTCATAATTGAACTATATTTAGACTTAGATGTGCCAATGGTAAGTGTTTCCTTGGTATTGCAATTTGCACTGTCTAAGTGTGGTGACTTGTGTCCTTTTTTAAATTTTTTATATAGGTAGATATGTTGGGAACATAAAGTCATGAGGGTCTAAGCTATATCAACTACCTCACTTATTGATTAAAATATTGACTGGTCTAGTTGATTAATCAACTTTCTCTTGGACCTTTGCATAACCTTGCTTAGATTGTTTTGGTCAAATATACATTTGATTGTTGAATGGAATTGTGGTCTTGGTCACACTACTAGATCAACTAGAGTGTAACAATACTATACTAACTAGCAACTAGTCGATTGTCTTTCCAACGTTGTATATGGTTGACTAATGTAGAAGTGGATTGACTAGGTTAATTCTAAACTGGAGGATATCCAGTGTGAATTTGACTTGGTATATTCAACTAAT
>ML802498.1:85651-97117 GCA_009831015.1 Picea engelmannii
CCTCAACCATCAACTATGTACATCAACACCATACCAAGTACCATAACATGTTCCAACCAAGAACATCAACCATGTACATCAGCATTATGCCATGTATCAATCTTGTACCATACCATGTATCATACCATGTGCCAACCATGTACATCAACAATAAAAAGTGTCTCAACCATATACCATATTACTCTCAATCATGCCATGTACCATAATATAAGCCTCAAGTATACACCATAACATGTAACCAAACCATACACCAAGATAACCAATAATGCCTCTAATCAATGTACCATAACATTACCAAGATGTACCATATCACATACTATTATCACCATGCATGTACCATAACCATAACCCTTAAGACTTACCTTTGATCCTATAGATGACTTGCTATACTATAAACTAACATGTAACTCTTCCATAGTCCTCATCAACCTGGTACCAACATCCCTTCACAACCTTTCACAAGTCCTTTTACATATATGTGGCTTGCCCTTCTACAGCTCGCAGATATGAGTGATTTCCTTCACTACAGTCTGTGTACATCCGCACCCTGCTGATCTGTAACCCATGGATATCTCAGAAACTAGGTTTACTCAAGCTTGCTACAAATCCGAGACTTTCTCCTTCGACCTTCCTTCACAACCTCAGAAAAATGTCATCACAGACTAGCCAAAATATCACAATATTAGACCATAACATTTACAAGATAGATATTCAATTGTAAGTGTGTAAGTGTACCTGTGAATGAATCCTTGAGGTGTTTATATGCATTTTCATAGTAACCTCTCTCCTTACTTTAGGGATTTATTTTTGCAACCACTTTACCCCTTTGACCAAGAATTATAACCAACTAGGGGTTGCTTCTTGTCCACTCTTTGGGGATTCCAACTTTACAAGGCCATATCTCCCTAACCGTGAGGAACCTTGTGGCGTTCGACGTATCACCGGAAATGGCACAATGTGTATTGTCCATCTATTATAGTCTTACTTGCAATTTCATTGTCCTTCATGTCCATAAATCTCATTAAACTTTGGGTACCATAACCACACCTCTGGAGCTTCATGTAGACTTCATCAAATGTATCCATCACATATGTTGACATCAACTAACTCACAATCAATATCAATCAAACATATGATAACCAATTGTCCAACGATCTCGTCCACATCTACGGGGCTTATGTACTTGTCCAACGGTTGACATCAATCTCCAATATCACTCTCCAAGGGTTGACATCAATGACAACCAACTATCCAAACCAATTTTCCAACAATATCCCCCTTTGGCATTGATGGCAACATAAACATTGATGGCAACACTTAGACATATTAACACTCATGATCATGCTCCCCTTGTGACCATTTCTCCTCATCAATGTTTCTAGATCTCCCCCTTTGACATCAATGGAAAAGGGTATCTCCTATTGGGGTTGCTCCCCCTATCTTCATGCATTTGTTCTTTCTCTTCACATTTGACCAAAGGTTAAATCTCCATATCGATGTGTCTCCTCCTGATACTATACATGTTCTAACCAATCATGGGTAACATAATATCTCCCCCTGTGGGTATGTCTTCATGTCTGCATGCTACTAATATTCCTTTCTGGATCTGTCTCTCTTGTGATTTTTCTTCCCTTGACTTTTTGTAAGATGTAGATCAATGTAGGGATACATGTATATGTTTCCTTATTTTCTAGTGTTGTTCATTATCCATTGGTGCTTCCTCATGTAATTCACTGACATATATATAAATAATTCAAATGATTAAAATATTCCTTTATCATAATCATACAATTGTCTCTAAGTTGATATCTGAATTAGTCTTTGAACCATTATGTGAATCTTTGAATCAGTCTCTAAACCAATCAATGTTTGGACCAATTTCTGAACTAGTCTATCCTAAACTCAAGCTCTCATCCACTGGTATATATCTATCCAAACCTGCTAAGAATATCACAAATCCATCTCTGTCTTTATGTCACAAATTGTCCATAAGTCTACAATTGTCCACAATGTTGACCCATCTGTCAGTATGACATTTTCACGACTACAACTGATCATCAAATGTGTCCACTGATCTGATCTATCTGCTCATCAAACTTTACATATATGAAACAACATGTACTGAAGATATCTCTGTCAAAATACAACCATAAACTAATGCATGTGTAATTGTCAGCTGACGGCTATGTGGGAACATTGCTTTCTCAATCAATCTATCATATTGTTCTTCTGTTATCTGAATACTCTGAATATGTCCTCTCAATCCTCTGTAAGATGCTCAAAAGATAATTATTTGATATGTAGTAGCTACTGCAATGACTCCCCCTGTTAAATATTCATATTATTGGGAGTCTCCAAGCCGGATGGCTCAGAAAAATATCCGCTCGGATGCAGAGTCATCATCATCTTCATCAATAGACTCGGCATCTCTCTGAACTCTAACTTATTCCTTTTGGTCTATGGATTCATCTTCCACTACAAATCCTGAAAGTAGAATATCTTTAACATGTTCTTTATTCACTTTATCTTCTTTTCTTTCTCGTACTACTATGAATTGTGTGATCTCTGGGACCTAGTATTTATTCACCTGTTCTTCTTGTTTTTCATTTATTCTCCAAACCTTCCTATATCTGACATCTTTTTTTTTTCTTGTAGATTTGTCTTCATCTTGTACTATTTCCAATCTTGAGAGTATGACTTATGGGTGTCCTTCATTCATTTGATCTTCCTTTTCATGTTCTTGGTTTTTTTTCCAAACCTTCTTATATATGATATCAATGTTCTTTCTCAAGGAAGTATCCATCATTCTTTTACAATCACGAGCTATGTGTCCATATTTATGGCACTTGTAACATTCAATGTCATGTGGGGCCACATAATATTTTCTTGTCTAAACATTTCTTTCATAAGCCCTTCAATCTACAGCCTTATGTCCAAAGTTAGTACAATAAAAACAATGACCATAAAATAAATTTACAGACTTGGGAGTGAATGATATTATTTGTGGTGCAGTCCTTCTGAATTCCTTCCTTGGTTGATCATGATCTTCTCTATTGTGGATTCCTTCATTATGGTTGAAGCTTCTTTTTTTCCTGAATGTGGTAGGTATTGTTTAATATGTATCTCTATTATACCCATTCTTCTTTTATTCTTACTAACCATGATTCCTTCCTTTGAGTACTTCTACATAACTCTTACCCTTTTCTTCATTCTTATTTTCTAGCAACCTGGAATGTTTCTCTTCATTCTCTAATGCTAATGTGGATGTTTATGTCTCTTCAACATTCTTATTAAGCTTGATGGTTTTACTTCTCAATGTGAAAAAATCCTCTTTAAACTTCTAAACCTCTTCTTGTTTCTTCATCATCTGAATCTTCATGACTTCTTCTTTTCGCTTTTCTTCTTCAAGTTGGATTTTCAATGTGATGATTTATTTTTCAAGTTTTTTCTCTTCTTGGTCAAATTATGCTTCAAGACGATTTAAGTGTTGAAACTGAGAGGGGGGTGAATCAGTATCAAGTACAATTTTAAACATGTTTTCAACTTATACTTTTGCAACATCTCGTTCTACTAATCACACTTTTATTGACTTGTTTTTTCAGGACACTTGTGTGCAAGTGATCCAGATATGGTGCATTATGATTCCATCTCGATTGTGAGTTATATATGATGATGATGTATTGTGATTTATTGTTACTTTCAGATGTATATGTATTGACAGGTATTACTAATGAGTTTCCCTAAGTATGCAGGATGCATGACAGGTTGATGATGCAGATAGCATCAATGATTCCCTTGGACTCCAGATTGAGTCAAGGAGTGGATTGCATTTTGTTTAAGTATTTCATTTTATGCACATGTGATATATGATTGATTACAGTATGATTATGCATATGGATTATTGACAATGTTCTTTGTCAGTGGATGTAGGCTTGATGGTGCTTGCCAATCCAACTCACATAAGGAGTAAAAGGGTCATGCACATAAACCGGAAATTTGAGGGAGAGGTGTGGCAGCATCTGTGTCACAACCTACTAGCACTCTCGTCATGACCTAAACTGTAGGTTAACAATTACCTAGTTCGATAGGTATATGATGTCGTGAGGGTAGACCGAAATAATTGTTCATGAGGAAATATAACGAGTGCGCAATAAGGCAGAGTCCTTATTCCTTAGAATCCCTTAGTCTCTCACAAGGTCGACCAAGTGGAGTGTTGAATCCAAGTGTCAGAAAAACTTCCAAAACTAGTCAAAGGCAAGTGGCACCCTTGGAGCAAGGAGGTGCATCTTGAAGGGCACGTCGTGAAATTAAACATGAGTCAATAAATCTAGTTATCCTAGAAAATAATGAATTGTTTAGACCTTGTTAGAATAAATTTTAATTAGTTAGTAAATTATAAACTTAAAATCCTAACAAGAGTCTAAGACTAAGTATAAGTCTAAATTTAAATAAGGGACTAAATAAAATATTAAATAAGTCAAAATATTTGACATAAAATCAAACTCTAGTAAAAGAAGGAACAAAAATTTAAAGATTTGGAAAATTTCACATGTGTGCATGAAAATAATAAAAGGGATTTTTAAAATAAAAAGAGATTAAAACATGAGAGAATAGGTGTAAACATGGAATGGTATCTTGATTCAAACTACAACCAAGTATAACTAAAAGAAGACTCATAAACCAACTCAAACTAAGATCTAGTTAGGGGACACTCATTAAATGGGAATTTGGGGAACTAAAAGACATCTAAGAGAAAAAATAGGAACACATTGGGGAATGTGAGGGAAAATAGTTTTTTAAATAAAATAAAAAGGGTAATTGCTTGTGCAACTTGGGGAGAGTGTGACAAGTGTGTGGGTGAATAATCATAATTTGTAACATCCCGCCCTATTGAGCACACCTTTATTGACATATTCTTTGAGGACACTTGCGTGAAATTGATACGGTTATGATATATTATGATTTCGTTTCGATTATGGGTTATACATGATGATGATGATGTGTTGTGACTTATTGTTATTTGATGTATATGTATTGGCAGATTCTGTTAACGATTTTTCCTAAGTGTGCAAGACACATGACAAGTTATGGATGTTGATGGCATCAATGGACTTCCTTGGACTCTAGATTGAGTCAGGAAGTGGATTGTATTTGATTGAGTATTTCATTTACACACATGTGATATATGATTGATTCAATATGATTTATGTATGTGTATTATTGACAATGTTTTTTTCAGTGGATGCAGGCTTGACAATGCTTGTTAACCTGACTCACATATGGAGTAGAGGGGCCATGCAAAGAAACCAGACATTGAGGGAGAGGTGTGACAGTGTCCATGTCACAGCCTACTATCACTCTCGTCGTGGTTTGAACTATAGGTTAATGATTACCTAGTTCAAGAGGTCCACGATTTCATGAAGGTGGATTGAGATAGTCACTCACGAAGAATTTCTAAGGGGCACACAATAAGGCGGAAACATTATTCCTTAGAAGCCCTTAGTCTCTCACAAGGTCGATCGAGTGGCGTGTTGACTACAAGGGTCAAACAAACTTCCAAAATCATTCAAAGGTGAGTGGCACCCTTGGAGAACGGAGGTGCGTCTTGAAGGGCACGTCGCGTCATTAAAAACTTGAGTCAATAAATCTAGGTGGCCTAGAAAACATTGAAATGATTATACCTTGTTGGAATAAAATAATTAATTAAACATTTATTTATTAATTATAAATCCCAACAAAAGTCTAAGCCTAAGTCTAAGACTAAGTATAAGTCTAAATTAATTAAAGGACTAAAAGAATTAGGACAAAATATTGGAGAATAATCAAACTCTAGAAAAAAAGGGGAATAAATTTGAAGATTGAATAAAATGCACATGTGTGAATGAAATTAATAAAAGGGAGTTTTTAAATAGAAAGAAATAAAATATGAGAGAATAGGTGTACACATATAATAGTATTTAGAGTCAAGCTACCACTAAGTTTAACTAGAAGAAGACTCTTAATCCAACTCTAACTAATATCTAGTTAGGAGACACTCATTAAATGAGAATTTGGGGAACAAAAGGACATCTAAGAGAGAAAATAGGAACACATTGGAGAATGTGATGAAAAATGGTTTTTTAAATAAACAAAAAATGATAATTAGTTGTGCAACTTGGGGAGAGTGTGACAAGTGTGTGGGTGAATAATCATAATTAAATTAATCTAAAAAGTTAATTATTTGTGCATGTGGACATGTGTCAGTGAGGAAATTTCTATAAAACAAATGGTGTAGAAGGAAAACAGGGGAACACTTATTCTTGGTAAGGTTATGCTGCCAAAATTGTTTTCACTTTGTTTTACTTGTGAGAGTTGGGATACCAAGCTTGTAGAAAGAGTGGAAGCTCTACCTTGCAAGGCAAGCCTTGGAGCTATTGTTTGTTGGTTTCTTGTGTGTGGCCCCTTTGCGGCTCGGGGGGCTAAGGGGGAAGAAGAGTACCCATATCATTGGTTGGGAGGTATTAGTGAAGTCTCTGTGATTAGCAAGCAAAACAAGGACGGAGCATAAGTCATTGACGAACTTCCTCAAATTTCTCATCTTCAACGGTTCTGGTATTTTGTTTTTGGATTATTACATTGTAATAAGAGTAGAATTGTGTATATGAATTGTTTAAAATATTTGTAGAATAGTTGTAATTTATGTAATGAATTCACAAATTCGTGGAAGATCCTTTGTGAAATCTAGAATTGTTTTTCTTTTCTTTGTTGTCAACCTTATTTTATAACCCAGGATTTATATTTAATTGTGCGTTGCCAAAATGAAATGGCTGAATCAAAATTTTAGAGTCTCTCTTGAATGTTTCCGAGAGACATGTGGGAAACTACAATGGACCTATTATGGTACTGAAGATGATACATGGGATCATGAAGAAAACATGTGGGAATAATACCTGCAAATGTTTTACAGCTTGAAGAAGACAGAATGCAAGACTCAATTTTGAGCAACTAGAGTTCTGGAACCACATCTCAGAGTCTTGGCCAACTGCACTGGGGACCTTGATAAACGAATTGTTCATTCCTTGTATTAGCCTTGATAAATGGATAGTACATCCATTGGGTTAACTATGATAAACAAATGGTGCATTCCTTTGGTCGGCGAGTTGAGAGGAACATGAGATTATGGTTCGAGTTGTTAAATTGCATAATTTTATTTCTAAGTATTGTGATGTAAATTTGCATGTATGTATATCGCCATAGAGTGCACCAAGGATCGTGCAAAATTGTAGGGGAGGGGGAATGTAACATCCCCACTATAATCCCCATTTTTAATTAATGTTTATGTAGATATAATATGTGGTTACGTCCAAGCAATGTAATATGTGAATTGTATCTCTTTATTTTATTAATAAAATGTGATGTTAGTTGCTAAGGGGACATGGAAAAGAGTTGGGATATGAATTAATCCACAAGAGAGGGGAGTGTCTAAGATAATGGCTAAGAGGGGTCCAAGGGAGAAATTACCCATGTATATTAATTTAACCCATTTTCCTAAAATTGAACCTTCCCATTTTTTGATTTAGTGTCCCCAAATCCAATCATTGAATACATGTAAGAGGGTGGGTGTGAGTGGTCACATCCCAAATTTATTGGGCACATGGGGGTTGATGATAATCATCTTGGGGAAGAGTGTGATTCAAGAAAGACAAGCCAAAGAGAGGAAATTTGTATGGGTTGGGAGAGGAGTTTTTAGTTAGTCAATTTTTTCCATGGAAAACAAGGAGAGAGCAGGAAACAGATCTTGAATTTAATGCAGTCATGGAGGTACAATTCTAGAGCATGTTGGAGCGTAACTGGAGCTGGAAAAMTGAAGAGCYAGATTTTCAAKCCTAAAGAGTGAACTCATGGGTGAGTTGCACTAAAACAACAAGTGGTTGTTGTTGATTTGTTGATAGTTTTCCTTGCAACAATTTCCCTTGAGTTCTCAATTGAGAGATTCCTAGTTTCCTATGCCAGAGAGGCCCTGATAAAYGAATGGGATGAGCGTAATTGGAGCTGGAAAATTGAAGAGCCAAATTGTCAATCCTGAAGAGTGAACTCATGGGTGAGTTGTACTAAAAYAGCAAGTGGTCATTGTTTATTTGTTGATAGTTTTTTTATTAGCAATTTCCCTTGAGTTCTCAACTGATTCCTAGTTTCTTGTGCCAGAGAGGCCCTGATAAAYGAATGGGATGCCCAAGGGAATGAKATTAGGGAAGGGTTACATTCCTTGGGTTGGACAATTCAAGAGGAAGAGAGTTGGTGGAAAATCAGGATAGATGTAGGAGAATATCAGTTGGGTTGAGAGTTTTATGAGTTGTGAGTGGACTGTGAGAGATCACCCTCTTTTGTGGATTTCTAGCCTCAGCTCGGGGATGACTGGTTGTTGATATTTGGAACAGTCAGTCTATGTTTGGGAAGAAAATTTGTCCCAAGCAGTTGGTTGCACAACTATTGTGAAAAGATAAATGGTTTGTCTTGCTATTATGTTAAATTATGTGTTTAATTGTTGTGCATGAACTATTGGTATTTGGAAGTGATTTATATATTGTTGTAATGAGTTTTTTAGCTACATTTCATGTTGATTATTATCATGTGGTAGATACATCTAGTTTATGGTTGTAGACAATAGTTAAATCTATTTTAATTTGTAGTTGAAAGATACAGGAATTGAGTTAGTTGTAAATGAATTAAATCAGTTAGTAGAAATTTCATTTTTAAGAGTATTTTGCATCGTAGTGTCCCTCAGTTGGGTTGGGGGATGTTACATAAGCCGAATTGGCTAGAGGGTTGTTCTTGTATAAATAAAGAAGGTATGATTTCAATAATGTCTTAGTTTTATACCAAGGTTAGGCATGTAACCTTTTATTCTGAATGAATAAGACAACAGGAGAGAAGAACACTCAAGGAATTTTAGTTTTTATGTTTGGGATTCCAAGGTAAAATCTATGTGTACTATGTGTTTTCTTTGTCATTTACTTTCATTTTTAAATCTTTCTTCCTCTCTTTTGCTAGGTTTAGTGTGGAAGTGCTCCTCATTTCCTAACAGGACATTCCAATTAGTCCATGTGCTTTGTTATCCCCTATCCTAGGGATAACTAAGAAGATTATGTCTTGAGGCCCACAGGTCCTAGACACGGAGTATAGAGAGCCATATGAATTGAGCTTGGCCATGGAGGGCCCATATTTTATTTAGTGCCTCCCATCTATCAGCAGCAGCAGCGTCCATCCCATCGGCCTAGTTCTGAAGTAGCGGTGGGTCTTGCTCCATGAGGTAATTAGTATGGGTATCATGGTATGTGTCACTCTGATTCTAAAAACATTTGAATATGTGCATTGGATTCTCTTTTGTTTCATGACATTTGCTTGGAAATTATGCCCTTTGACTTGTCCATAACTGGGGGAATGACAAAGTGCTCTAGTAAGTTGGTTCTCTTAGGGATGAGTTTCCACTAGGTGGGTCTATGAAATCTCATCGTCCATTCCTTCCATACTTACAAATTTTCATCATTATCCCTCTCATCTATCCCCTACATTGTCTCAGGCATTGGGTTTGCCAAGATAGTAAGGGTTGTACTTTGACTTGTGGGAAGAAGGGGCTAAAGGCCCAAAGGGTAAAAGTAGCTGGAAAAAGTTAAAAGACAAGATGAAACCTTGAGATGCTTCACCCGAGGATTCCTGAGAAAATAATAAAGGGCTTCTCATCAAGAAACAGGGACCCGTAAAATAAAATAAAACTCAAGGCCTAGTTGGTGGATAGGAGGTATCATCATGAGTCAGAATATTAGGTACAAGGGCATGTAGAGGTATGACACTACTATTCATCTAGTCACCAAAGTAGGGTAGTGACTCTTGGTCATATAGCTAGGAGAAAGGGGGTCTCATCACGAGCCAACCTTCTCATTTCTGTGAAATGCTTCTGGGTAACATTGTCACCATTGGTCACCATGCCAAGACAGTGTCCTCCAACTATTCTCTTGAAAGAAAAAATCAATAAAGCAAAGAGTAAAAAGGCATTGAATGGGCTAGGAAACAATGGAATCCATGACAAGGTGTAGCTCGCCCTCTACAGAGGCACCCACAGGTAAGACCTACATTTCCATTATATCACTGCACCCCTTGCCCAAACATCCCCTACACCATCTCATGCATTTACATGACCTAGATTGTTCTTCACCTGGAAACACCCCAAACCTAAGGAGGATTATCCCAATAGGACATATTGAGACCCTCTCCAAACCTGGCTTGTTAAATAGCATAACGTCTTTGAGCATTTGTCTAGGTAAAGGGGGGTTTGATGCACATGTTTGTGTAACTTGATTATTAGATGTGATTGGAATTTCTATGATCCCTATGACTTATGATCCCATGGATGGCATACTTTTTGTTGTTGCAGAACCATGCCCGATGGACAGGTACATATGGGGAGATGATTAGTTCGGACCTCCATGAGGCTAAAATCCCACCAGATGGATGTTGTGACCCCAGCTCGGGGCAAAGGGATATCGGAGGCTTGCACTGGAGAAAAGGGAGGATGTTCCACCAAAGACACTTTTCCAGGCATGGACCTAGGGGGGTCTTTCCCTCCCACCATGACGTTGGCCCTGGAAGGCCCTTGAATCACCATATGGAACCTTGACGTCATCTAGTTAGGGTTTTGGCATTAGGACAGATTGGTTGGCACATGTGGTAGCTTTTGAGGCCTTTTGAGGCCTAACATTTCACTTTGGAGGCCTAGAGTTCCAAGAAGAGGCCTAACGCCACCGTAGGAGGGGCATGATGTCATCCCTAAAAGACAAAATTAGGGTTTTTATTGTTAATTTTATGTAAAACTCGATTTTTTATGTAAACTAGTCATGTCGGCCTTTTTTGACCTAAATTGTAATTAAAGGCCATGATTATTGTATAAATAAGGGGAAAATATCTTATATTTTTCATCATCTTTCACTCACACAAGTGTGAGGTCTAAAATTCATCCTCTTTAAGGCTTATTGGATGAAATTAAGTGGTGTGCAACTCTTGGAGGAGGCTTGTTTTGGTGTATTTTTGCATTTTCATGGTGGAAAGTCTTCAACTAGGGTTTGTGGCTAGATTATTCTTGATGAAGTAAGTATAAATCTGCAATCCTTCTTTATTCTGAATGGTTATGGTGCATTTACTTGTTCATTTCTAAGATTATGAAAATGCTAGTGTGAAACCCTAGGAGAAAAGCACATGTTATTGCCATTTTCTTTATAACTCTTCACCTACTTGATTTTGATAGAGAACACCTCCCTTGAAGGATATACTATAGCCCTACCTTAGTAGCACTATAGTATCATTGCTTCATTAATCTTCATAGATTTATTTCAAGTTTGATCTAAAGAAGAAGGAAATCGCTAGGGCCTAGGGTTACCTACTTCCTAGCATTTTTTTTCTTCTAGGGTTTTAGATATTGAGGCCTTAGGTTAC
>ML802498.1:129605-142836 GCA_009831015.1 Picea engelmannii
ATGCAACAGCTCAGGGTGAGCGTGTTTTCTTTGACATTGATGTCAAAGGGGGAGAAAAGAACAGGGGTGCCTTTGTTGCCATCAATGCCAAAGGGGGAGATTGTTGGAAGGTTTACAGTTGGGAGTAAGCTTGTCATTGATGGAAAGAAAAGTGATGGCAAAGACCAACGATGGAAAAGAACAGCGATGGAAAGAACAACGAAATCGTGAAGTGACGAAATCGCAAGGTGGACGAAATTGCGAAGCGGGGAAATCGCGAAGGTGGACGAAATCGTGAAGCAGCGAAATCGTGAAGTGGCGAAATAGCACGAATATCTAGGTCGTAGGATCTGGGGCATCTACGAAGGCTCAATAGCCATTAGATATGGTGAAGCTGCATGGCAGATAAGTCTAAGAGTCATCCAACTCCCCAAAACTGTGAAGGAATCCTGGCCTTCCATCGGGGACAGTCGTGGACCGTTGATCCATAGGACACGTGGCGAAAGATCGTCATGTCGCTGACTGGAAAGTCAAAGGAATGGGGTTCCCTAACCTCTCGATTTCACGATATGCGAAATCGTGAAACAATCTCTGTCGTTAGATCGAGGTTTGTTCTGGACCATTGATCTAAGCTCCATCTCGGTGCTTCGTGTATCGCGACTTGGAGTGACAAGAACCTCCATCACAGGAATCGTGAGATGCGAACTCGCGATAAGATCTGGACCGTCAGATCACCAAGGGTTCTGGACCGTTGATCTAAGTCCCATCTCGGAGCTTCACGTATTGCGACTTGGAGTGACGAGAACCTCCATCACAGGAATCGCAAGATGCGAACTCGCGATAAGATCTGGACCGTCAGATCACCAAGGGTTCTGGACCGTTGATCTAAGCTCCATCTCGGAGCTTCGCCTATCGCGACTTGGAGTGACAAGAACCCACATCTAAGGAACCGCGAGATGCGAGATCGCGAAAATATCTGGACCGTTAATTCATCGAGATCGTGGATCGTCAATCAGGGTCGATGAAGATCATGAGTTCGCAATGCCTTTTAGCGCAGACAGTGGTCACCGCCTGTGGTCACGTGGAGGAAGGACCTAGTGCAGATAAGCTCCACCTAGGAATTTTGGGGATCGCGTCTGGTACGAATGCTGAAATACTGAAAAGGTGAAATGTCGTTGTAACCTGTGGTCACTGCCAGTGGTCACGAGAAGGGAAGGAGTCAGTTCAGATAAGATCCACTTCGGGGTTTCGGGGATCGCGACTTGGAGAGTCGAGATGCCTCATCTCCAGATTCATGAAATGAAAAATCGTGAAAGTGCTTTATGCATAAGCGCATGGTCTCAGTTGATGGTCACACCATCGAAGAGCTGAAGAGAAGAGTAAGCGCAGAAAAGCTTCGTTTCGGAACTCGCGACATGAAGAGTCAAGATGCCTCATCGCAGAATCTCTGAATTGTGAAAGTGTGAAACGCTTAAATCACAACAATATCCTTTAGAGCTAATCCAACGGTGTAGATGAAACTGAAGAAGATCGGAGGGCTACTGTTGCACGTAACAGTGTAAACGCCATAAACCACTGATGGTTTCTGCGATTGTTTCCCCAAAGGGAAGCACCTTGGTAACTCCAATCCACAAAGTCACAATATTTTTTAATTAAGCATGGATTAATTAAAGGCTTAATTCAAATCACAAATAATCAACTAAATCACAACATCGCAATTTCGGGTTTTTAGGGTTCAGTGGCTAGGAGCGAAAACACTCGATGTGGAGAACGTCGAAAAGGGGATTAGCAACTAAAGTGCACTATATTAAAAGAACTAAGCCATATTAATTAACTCCCTAAACAAACTTTAACACACACAGTTTACGGATGAAGTTTTGAATGTTTCTGCATTTTTCCATGTTTCAAATCGTCAAGCATTTATGGCATTTATTTGAATTGTAGTGAGGTGGTGGATGGTAAGATCTCGTTTTACTTCTAAATCTTTCTATTAAACGATTTGAAATTTATGTTGGAAAGGACATGCACGGGCTTAAATGATCGAGAGAGAGGGTTTTTTCTTTCATTATTTCAGCTTTCATTTATATTTGCGCACAGAACCATTTCACCAGGATAACTTATGTTTGTGTTTTCAATCTTTTCGACAGTATATCTAGTTGCAGGTTTCTCTATCATAGCTCCACGAAAAGTGCCCAACGCAAATGTCGAGAGTTCAGGTCAGGGTTCAGACATTGTTTCTGATACCTCGCCCTGAAGTATTGATTATGTCAAAACATGGTCATACGTTTCCAACATGTTGCAATCCGAGTCGATAAACTATTCGGATGATTCTACCGACAACGAAAAGGAGACTTGTCAACCAAATACAAAATCGTAGCTCAAGAAGAGATGCACAAAATAACGGTGAGGGCCCAACTTCTTCCCTATTGTTATATGATCAAGTGGGCGCTGGACCATGTGGACATCCCGACCAGGATGATTATCAACGAACAAAAGGTGACGATTGGGACTTTCAGACCAGAGCATTTACAGGCAATGTATAAATTGTCACCCACACCGAACCTTACTCACAATGTCGAATTCCTAGAGGGTTTCAACAAGAAGGAGTGCAAGCAGTATGCAAAACATTTATCCGATCTGATCAAAGATTGGGTTTCACACCCCGTGAAATTCAGGGCTGATACTCATGGAATTTATTCAATCTCTTCCTTAGAGCCATAATTCAAGTATATAGTGATGATGGCTTGTAGGTTGTACGGGAAGGAGGACACTACTCACTTTTGCCTACCATGGGTACCGCTTATTCATACAGTTGTTGAGGGTTTCTCCTTCAACTGGGCCAAATTGTTGTCTAACAATCTGACCAGTCGAATTACCGAATATCAAGCGCAGAGGGTGAGTAAGAAAGCAGCTTCGTTCTTTATGTCTGCTTACATCATGGACGCCATTTTATTCATGACACCCTTCCCACTAATGAACTGGAGCTAGGCTCCATCTAATACAGAGCCTATCCATGCCTACCACTCGAAACTTTGGGAGGATAAAGCCAAAGAATTCATCTACGAGATATTCAACTGGGTAATGGTACCAGTGCATGTTGCCATCTTCGTCCAACCGCCTCCCAGGATTTCGAATAACATCACGGCCAACTTGAGTAGCATGGAATATTGGTATATAGAGGTGGAATTTTCATATATCAGGGTTTTTGGCACCTCTGTTCCCCCATATGCTCTACCGCTATTCTTTCCAGATAGGATACTGTGTCGCGAGATCGCCAGACAGACTGTGCTCAGCGGAATAAGAAAAGAGCTCAAAGGAGTATCAAAAAAGGTATGGCCGCCCTTCCCCATTCACATTGGTGCATATTCCCTGTTAGATTTTGGCCATGCCAAAGCCGAGGCTATGGCCTTAGAAGAAATGAAACTGGTGGATATTGAGTTTAAGAAGCATGACCCTAATAAGGTTGTGAGCAATCACCTGGCGAGTTGTGGCCTGAAAAGATACGAACACGAGGATTCACCTTATGATGAAATCTTCCGAGGTGCGAGGTCCTACTCTGAAGTCCTAAGTCAGATTCAAGTCGTGCCACCTGGAGATATGGCCGACTTCCTTAAATTCTAGGAGCACCGGCGGAGTTGTCTCCCCCAGGTTTTACAGGGTGAAATCCCAAAGCTTCTGGTTACATAGTAGACGAAAGCCAAAGGTTCAAAAGACTCAAGTCCTGACAAGGAGAAGAACCAAGAGGAAACAGAGGAGGTTGGAACCTCAGAACGAGGAGCCAAAATCCCCTATCAATGGGAAGAAAACCCAGAAAAGGGTACGCCAGGAGAGCAGGCCCAAATTCAAGCAGAGATACCCTCGCAAGGGTTGGGCGACTCACTATCGCTCATACCAAATAAGCCAGCCTCGGATGCTACCCCAAAATAATAATTCAATGAAATCGGCAGTCCCATTGCTTCTATCACACCCTTACAGTTCACAAAGGTAAACCCCGATGCGGGATGGATTTACAGTGAAGAACTAATGCCCATTTCTGTAGAAGAATTACCCCCTAATGAATTTTTCTTTGATAGAAAAAGGAAGGCCGTAGTAAAGCAAGAATCGTATCAAAAAGTGGGCGCAGTGGCTAACAAATTTAAGATCTTGACAGAAGGAAAGGTCATAAGGGAGGAAGAATTCACCGACAAGATAGCAGGAACACTGGGGGCTTATGCTACAGCTAACCAGTACTCCGTCGAAACCTTGAAGGCACAGTTGAAACGAAAGAACCTCCTAATCGGTAAGTTGGAAGATAGGGTGGCTACGGTGGAAGAAAACGCCAGGGATGAGGTGAGAAAAGCCTCGAGCAAGCTAGAATAGCTGATCTGCAGAAGATCAAGAAACTTAGATCCGACCTTGAGTGGGTGCGCCAGGCGGCGCAAATAAGCCAAACGCAGGTTAGCCAGCAAGAGCAGCAAATAATACAATTTTAGTCGAAGTTGGATGTTGTCGAGAATCAGGTTTTAGACATAAAAATATCCAGATCCCAAGCTACCGAAATCCGACAGAAGGTATTAAAAGCTCAACAAGACTTGCTTGTAAAAGTGGGAACCATTCAGAACCACTTTTAGATGATAGATCAAGTGTTAGAAAATATTTCTTTGAGAGAAAGAGAAGTTGGGGTGGCTCGAGTCACTTTCCATGATGTTGTTATAGCCACGACAAAGGTAGAGATGGTCAGCAGCTCCAAATTATCCATCGCAGAACAAACCAGACGGAATATATTACTGAAGGTTTGGGAGCAGAATATATCTGAAAGCAGGGGTAGAGCTCAAGAGGTGAGGAACTCTTGTGAAGAAATGTTCGCCTTGATAAATAAAAGTTTTTTAGACCTTGATAAGGAAGGCAGTGCTGGGACGCTGGGAAAAATCAATATAGCTAAACACCTGCTGGACATCAAAGAAAATGTGGAAAAGGAGCAAGCTGAGATATCCCAGATAAGCCAGGTTGATATGGTCCAAGTGGACAAATGGCTAGTACAGCCAAGTTTACAATTATGGTCTATCATCACGGAAGACCGACAAGTAGGGAAAATATTGCCACAGTTGGCGAAGAGTTGTTACACCTTTGAGGCAAGCAACCAGGCAGAGCCTTCCAGGTTGATAGCCCAGTTGGTTGAAAGGTGTGTCAATTGCATTGAGCAGGCAAAGGGGCGGGATTCTGGTGCTAAATAATGACAGATGTCAACCCGTTCTATTTCTGGAGACAGAAGAGCAAAAAAAGGAAGGTGCTTCGCCTTCATGAAGGAAGACAAAAGATGAGGAGATGAAACGCTCCACCTTTTCATTTGTAACTGACAAGTTTCTAGAATGATTGGAATCCTAAATGTTTAGAAGTTTTGTTCAAATATACATTTTGAAGGAGCACGAAGGGGATTTTTCTTTTGGGGAAGATTGTAATAGAGAAAATTTTCCATCGCCAGGAATTAATACAAAGTGAATTGAAGACTCCATATTCCGTCAAGATTGAGTTATGTGCTTTCTTTTGTTCTTTCATGCTTCATGACATTTTTATATGCATCTTTGATGAATGCTTTGACTGCAATTTGGTACAACCTCTACTGTGGCAATCATGTTTTAGTTATCTAATTATTTGCATTTTTTCCTCTATATCGGCTATTAGCAGGTACAAGACCTGTGGATTACTTAGATCACTATATTTTATGCTTCATTAAAGTGTTTCTCTTATTTTTCTTCTTCTGTTACAGCGTGAGATTCCTCTCGAAATGATGCCTCACATTGTCTGGCAACTCTATGTTTTTCTTTCACTTCATACATGGTTCCAAATTTTTAACTCAGTTATGGAAAACAACATTCAATTTGTTAAAATACTAATTTCTCTCATGGGATTTTTTCTCTCATATAAATCAAAAAATTGAATCATCAACTTAAAAACAGCAGCCTCTTAAATCTCTGTTCCTTAAATGACTATCCATGTTGCAAGAAAACCTCACATAGAACCTGGCCTCTCAGACCAAACCAGCACCACCTTAAACCTCTTTGACACTATCCTAAGAACTGCAACCACCCGGGTCGAACTTGAACTTTCATGGGCAGCCATTGAACGAGACATAACCACTCAAGAACAAGTGGAAGTTAGACACAGACAACTTAGAAATCAACTATAGTTTATCTTCCAGTTGTTTTCTCCTTCCCTTATCTTTTACCCTTTTTTGGATGCCTAGACTCTATACTTCCTAGCCTTAAGTACAGACTCTGGAACAACATCTTTCTGGCACCGTTGTCGGGGACGAAGAATCGTAGTCACTTTCCCTCGAGAAAATGACATTTCCAAGTTTCATTTTTTGATAGTGAACAAAGAGCGAACACCTTGTTAAGGCTAAACCTTCATCATTCACTTGGGGACTCCACTCTTAAGTAAGTTGGCATCCTTTCGAAGGAACACCAGACAAAACCCCGATGCTAAACAAACAGTGCCAGTTTCCGACCTTGAAAAAATACTAAGACCAAGGGGTCTCTTTAAACAAAACGTTGTTGCTTACCAACCCAAGTCTAATCAGTCTAAAGATAAGACCCTTTTTGAATCTTTATCCTCGCGAGAACTTTCTCTCGGAAAAATATCAAACAGTGTTGTCAAAGCCAAGACCCTAAAGTTCGACCAAGTCCCACCCGAGATTAAGACCGAGACCTCTCCGACTACCTCTTACGTTAGTAGGGGCGACGCGCCTACTATAAAGCTCATCCCTATTGATATCCCATCGACTCTCAATATAAACCCCTCTGTCACTCAAGGCCTTGAAGAAGTTTCAACGTACACGAATTTGACACCGATAGGTTCTCCCATTTACATATCCTGCAAATCGGAGGAACCGAGTCCCCGTATACCTTCTCCCCCTTTTTCAACTTTCACCTCCCCTGGTACAAAAATTCCTGATTTTTCCCCTTTCCACCCTGGGATATCTAGAGAGTCACTATACATCTTCACCAACCTTCTTTATAACGCACCAATTTCCTCTCCTAGGTTATCCATGGGCGTCGCCAGAGGAGGAGCAGGGGGAATAGGAGGTTAGGGCCAACAACCGCCTCCCAGGGTTTTCACCAAAGTGGCCGCTAGATACGCCCCCTTGGTCCTTATAGTACCCCTCCATGATCTACCCGAAAACTATATGAAAAACTTACCCAAGTTCACAGGAGAAGGGGATCTAACTGCAACCGAGCATATCAACTTCTTTGATCAATTCCCTGATATTCTAGGTCTCGAACATGAGGACGTGTATTCCCGTTTGTTTGTCCAAACCTTCGAGGGACAGGTAAGAACTTAGTTTCGGAGCCTGCCCCCAGGTTCAATATTATCCTACGATGCGCTAGAAGACCTTTTTCTCAAACAATGGGGTGAAAGAAAGGATCATTTATACTATTTGACCGAGTTTGGGTATTTAAAGAAAAAGGGATTTGAAACTGTTGTGGAATTTATCCAAAGGTTTAACAAGTTGTATGATAAGATCCCTGTTGAAGTTAAACTGTCCCAACCTGCAGCCAAAGTAACTTTCACAGGAGCCTTTGAACCCGATTTCGATCTACTGCTAAGAGAAAGAAGAGGGGCCGACTTAACCTGAATGCAATATGACGCTATGGAAATTGATTCAAACATGATGGCTTCGGGTAAATTGAAAATGAAAATCAAGATGGGAAATAGGGAAACCAGACATCTTAGAGAACAAGCGGGTCCCACTAGATCTGGAAGATCCTCAGATGACAAAATGGATGACATGGCTAGGATAATAAAAGAACTATCAAACAAAATATCAAGAATGGAGCTAGATCTATCCAAAGTTGATCAATTCGTTAAGAGAGAATTCAGGAGAAATCCCAATCCTCAATTTGAACCAAGACAGATTAAAAATGAAGATCAAAAAATTCAGACACCTCTAAAATATGAAAATTTTATTGGAGGAAATGATATGCAAGAGTTCGAGGATTTGGAAGAAGACATAAACAATTTAGGCGACGACTGTATACAACCTCATTTGACGAAAGAAGATTATGAGAAGTCCCTGAACACTGAAAAATCATCGGTTGAAGATAATAACCTAAACAGCGCTGATGATCCCACTTATCAAGGAATGGACGAGCTCCAACATAAATACAATCTGAGGCCTAAAAATAAACCCGTGTTGATTGCTCAACCCAAGAAAATTTTTCCTAGGGGCAAAACATATGAGCCCGTCCAGAAAGAGACCGAGATGCGAAATAACAAAGGGGTAGACTCGCAGAATACCAACGTAAAAGAGGCTGAAACCCAAGCGAGAAAACTAAGGAGGTTGAAACGCAAACACCCGAAACCAGAACCACCAAAAATAAAGCAGTGCAACCAAATAAAATGGATAAGAAAGAGTTCGAAGTTTCAGCCAAGGAAACGGATAAAATTGCGGGAGGTTTCTGCCTAGAAAACGAGATAAAAAAGATCAAGATACCAATACCTTTGGTCGAGTTGGTGAAGAATCCTGTTTACCAAAAGAAAATAACCAAGATGATAAATTTTTCAAATCTAGAGAGTCAGTCTGACGTGATAAATCTGGAAGATGATAAGCCTAATATCACTTTTGGTCCACATTTTGAAGGTGCCAGAGATACCATCACCCCCTTCTATATTACCCTGAAGGTGCATGATCAGTTGTTGCATAATTGCATGCTGGACTCTGGAGCCTCCCATAATGTAATGCCCAAATCTATTATGGATAGACTAGGCCTCAAAATCACCAGACCCTATGGAGATATTTACTCATTTTATTCAAGGAGAGTTAAGTGCATGGGCATGATCAAATATTTAGTAGCCACCCTCGCCCAGATTCCAGTGAAAAATGTCCTAATGGATGTAGTTGTCGCCGATATACCCCCGAAGTATGGTTTGCTATTATATAGATCTTGGGGAGCCAAGCTCGGGGGATCCCTTCAGTTGGATATGACCTACGCCACAATCCCTGTTTTTGGTGGACAGTTCACTCGGTTATACAGGGAAACATGGTTGGCATATACAGTAAGTGATCCTCAGAATCCTAACAATTACCCTGTTTATATCGCCGATCAAGATCTGGGAAATTGTATCTTGTCTTTTGACGATGCTAAAAATAATTGTACAAAAGAAAGTTACATCGATGAAATCAAAACCGAAAAGACAGCTAAAAAGGTGTACATCACTAGAACTTGGAAAATATTTTTTGATGGTGCTTCGTCGTGTGAAGGAGCAGGTGCGGGAGTGCTTTTCATAGCACCTGAAAATGAGTTCATCGTCCCCTTCTCTTACAGGCTACAGTGAGACGTAGACTACACAAACAATGTTTGCGAATATGAATCTCTAATCTTGGGACTGGAAGTTGCCAAGAAGCTAAACATAAAGAACTTAGGGGTCTATGGGGATGCTGAATTGATTGTGAAGCAGGTAAATCGGCAATACCAGGCCAAGCACCTGAGACTGAGGTCCTACAGAAATTGTGCCTGGGATCTAATGGAAAAATTATTTTCATCGGTAAAGGTTCATTTCAGCCCACGAGCCGAAAACTAGCAGGCCGATTCACTGGCCAAAGTAGCTTCTACTTTCGCACCCCCTACCGCTTTCGAATTAAAATACCACATAGAGGTAAGGCACAAACCATCCATACCAAACAACATAAAACACTGGAAGGTTTGCGAAGATGACGAACAGATCAGAAAGTTCCTAGAAATGGTGGATGATTTCTCTGAAACCCACATTGACCAGGAAAACCAAAATGATCATACCTGGATTATGCAGGAAGGGGAGGAGCCTCAGGAGTTTCGAGAAAAGATTGCAAATCATCGCCTGCTATTGTTAAAAAGTAATCAGATCCCTAAGGGCCTGATACCTATGGAAAGGTTGTTTGATCAAAATGACATGCCTCAGAAGTCTACCTTCCAGCCCCAATCAGAGGAGGTCGAAGACTATGACGTGGGCACCACCAAAGAACCTAGGATAGTGAAGCTATCAAAGTACCTTCCTCCTGAGATAAAAATCAAGTATACGGACTTACTCGGACGGTATAAAGATGTCTTTGCATGGTCTTACGATGAGCTCAGAACCTATGATACCTCTTTGATCGAGCACAAGATACCTTTGAAACCTGGCGTTAAACCATTCGGACAGAATCTCAGACAAAGCAACCCCATTTTACTATCTGTGGTCGAAAAAGAAGTGAAAAAGATTTTAGACGCAAAAATAATTGTACCTCTCAGGTACTCTGACTGGGTGGAAAACTTAGTCCCGGTTAGGAAGAAAAGAGGGGAGATCAGGCTGTGTGTAGACTTTAGAAATCTAAATAAGTCCTCTCTCAAAGACAATTATCCTCTACCCAAAATGGATCACGTTTTGGAAAAAGTAGTTGGGGAAAATAGGATGTCGATGATCGATGGGTTTTCTGATTATAATCAAATTGCCGTCAACGAGCATGATAAAGAAAAAACAGCTTTCACCACCACTTGGGGCACATTTATGTATGACAAAATGCCTTTTGGTCTGATGAATGTAGGTGCTACCTTCCAGCACGCTATGGATATCAATTTCATCGGTGAAAGAGATAAATTCGTAGTTATCTACCTCGACGATCTAACGGTCTTCTCTAAATCTGACGAAGACCATCTAATACATCTGAAGCAAACGTTCGAAAAATGCAGAAAATTTGGTTTGTCTTTAAACCCCAAGAAGTCTCACTTCCCGATGCAAGAAGGTAAACTCTTGGGCCACATTGTGTCTCGAGACAGAATTAAAATAGACCCTAAAAGGGTAGAAGCTATAGACACCATAAATATTCCTAGAAATGTAAAAGAAATTCAGTCATTTTTAGGAAAAATAATTTTTTAGAGAAGATTTATCCCAAACTTTGTTGAAATCGTGAAATTAATCACAGATATGCTAAAGAAGAACAGCAAAGTGAAATGGATGGCAGAAGCTAAAGCGTTGTTTGCACGCATCAAGAAATTTATCAGCGAAGCGCCCGTGCTGGCAAGCCCTGATTACCTAAAAGATTTCCTGATTTTCTCGTTCGCCTCCGAACACACAGTGGCAACAGTACTCCTCCAGAAGAACGAAGAGGGTTTCGAGCAACCAATAGCCTTTTTTAGTAAAATTCTTAGAGACGTCGAACTGAGATATGATATAATGGAGAAACAAGTGTATTCTATGGTAAAGGCGTTGAAGGCTTTTAGAACTTACGTGCTACACTCCAAGGTAATTGCATACATTCCCACCAGTTCCGTGAAAGATATATTGGTTCATCCTGATAGTGATGGAAAGAGGGGTCGGTGGCTTGCTAAAATTTAGGAATTCGAGCTAGAGGTGAAACCAACGAAACTAGTAAAAGGACAAGGTTTGGCTAAGCTCTTCGCTGAATCAAATTTCAGAGCACTTGGAATAAATAACCTGCAGGGATATGAAGAACATGGGGATGTAAACGAGCCCGGCGACCAAATAGCTATAACCAGAATCGAAGAGAAATTTGCCTTATTGGATTGGTATGAAGACATAGTGTCCTACCTACTAACCCTGAAATGCCCTAGCGATCTGTCTCCAGCTAAAGCCAGGACTCTGAAGCTGCATGTGGTGAAGTACTGTATATCCGAAAGTCAATTGTACTGGAAGGATCCATTAGGATTCCTACTGGTTTGTTTGGTTGAATCAGAAATAGAGGGGGTCATAAACGAATTTCACGAAGGAGTGTGGGGAGTGTGCAGAGGGCATCATGCCTGGAGGGAAACAGCTTATAAAATCCTGAGGGCAGGATATTATTGGCCTAAACTATTCTCAGATGTCAACGCCAAAGTCAGAGCCTGTAACCCTTTCCAGTTGTTCATGGGCAAACAGAAGCTCCCAGCGCTACCTCTTGTCCCTGTCAAAAGCGAAGCCCCTTTTCAACAATGGGGGTTAGATTTTATAGGTGAAATCAACCTGCATTCCAGCGCTCAACACAAATGGATCCTCACTGCTACAGATTATTTCACCAAATGGGTGGAGGCTATTCTGATTAGAAAGGAGATCGATTCAATGGTGATAGATTTCCTGGAAGAGAGCATACTGTCCAAATTTGGATGTTCCCGAAAGATAGTAACGGATAATGCCCAGGCATTCAAGTCTATGGTGATGGTCAACTTTTGCCAAAAATATAGCATCATATTGGGCCACTCTACAGCATATTACCCTCAAGGAAATGGGTTAGCTGAATCATCAAATAAAATTTTAATTACCATAATTAAGAAGGTGTTGAGCGAAAACAAAAGATCTTGGCATGTACACCTGAAGTACGCTTTATGGGAAAATCGAATAGGTACGAAGAAATCCATTGGTACTTCTCCGTTCCAAATGGTATATGGGACTGATGTGGTATTACCTATAAATATAGTGCTCCCTGTAATGAAGCTCTGGCAAGACGAGAAAGAAGAGCCAAATCATATCACAAGAAGAATAAATCAATTGATTGAGGTCCAACAACACAGGACCGAGGTGGACGAAAGGATGCAGAAATACCAGGACAACATGAAAGCATTGTTCGATCACAAGGCCAAAAATAGAGAGTTCCTCCCCGGCAATTTGGTTTTGAAATGGGATGCTAGGAGGGAAGATTCGGAAAAACATGGTAAATTTGACCATATCTGGTACGGACCGTTCAAAGTATCAGCTTCTGAAGGGAAGAATTCATTTCTGTTAGAGAATTTGGACGGTAAAACCCTGTCAACGGGCGTTATTTAAAGAACTATATGCAATAAATGAGTTCCAAATCTCCATTGTATATACCGGTTTGTGTTTTCCTTTTTTTGTTTATATAGTTTTTCGGTAAGTTCACTTTCATCGCAAATAAAATAGGTTAGTGATTTCCTAGAAGAAGAGACATAAATTTTCGACACACAGAATCCCATAGATCTTGAAGACCTGATACTCTTCATGTTGTTTCATACAGGATTCTAAATTACAGCCCAAACAACAAAAGGAGAAAAAGATGGTTCTGTATCAGAAAATTGATCCACCCGAAACAAGTGACAAAATTTTATTTTTTTTTAGAGGAAAACGAAATGGTAAGGCAAAGGTATGAATTTCCTAAGTATTTGGGCTTCAAATGAATATCACTTAAAACATGGAAACGGTCTCACGAGTACGATATATTCACTTGACATGTCTTTAAAAGAACAACTTTTTACTATGGATTCTAAAAAGGCTCACACAGATAAGATAAAAAAGGGGGGGGGGGGGG
>ML802499.1:12856-22877 GCA_009831015.1 Picea engelmannii
TTGTATTATCACAATAGATTGGAATGGGCTCATCACACTCAACCTGTATATCTGTCAGAGTTTGTTTCATCCAAAGAACCTGTGTACAACATGATGTTGTTGAAATATACTTTTCCTCGACTGTAGATAAAGATATTGATGATTGTTTCTTACTTAGCCATGATACTAAACACTCACCCAAGTAGAACGCTGCTCCACTAGTGCTTTGTCGGTCATCAATACAACCTGCCCAATCTACATCTGTGTAGGCCAAAAGTGATAGATCATTTCCTTTTGGATACCATAATCCAAACTCTTATGTTCCTTTGAGATATCTGAAAAATCCTCTTCACTGCTAACACATGTGACTCCTTTCGTGCTGCTTGAAATCATGCCACCTGTCCAACTGCCTGCATTACATCTGGTCTGGACGCTGTCACATATAGTAGGTTGCCAATCATTGACCTGTATTGCCTCTGATCTGTAGACTTCGAATCATCATCTTTGCTCAACTTGCAACTGGTTTGCATGGGAGTGATAACCGGTTTGCAATCTTCCATTCCGAACCTCTTTAGCATTTCTCTGATATACTTGGTTTGAGAAATAAATATTCCTTGGTTGCTTTGACGTATTTGAAATCCCAAAAAGAAATCAACGCAACAAGAAATCAATGAAGTCCTTCTTTGGTTTGATATGGGAAAAAGGGTCTTCGAGAAGATTAAGATAGCAATTACAATAGCCCCATTTCTAAAGAGCCTTGACTATGAACGAGACTTCCTCATCTACACCTTTGCATCTGAACACTCCATAGCAACGATACTCACGCAAAAATAAGGGGACAAAACTAAATTCCTTATGGATTTCACGATTATTGGATTGCAAGGGACCAATTTCTATTATTTTCTAAAATCTTCACCCAAATTATTTTATTATAAAAATTGCCAAATTTTTCTAAAAACTATATAAAATCCTTAGAAATTTGAATATTTTTACAAAAACATCCCCAAACATTTTATAGTTGGCATTTTAAGAATTAGTAAAATTCATAAGTTTTCTACATTTTAACATATGGATCCTTAAAAAATTCCTTGTGTATGGTTTAGAGTGTTATCATCGCCATAAACACTCACTTGCACATGTCTATATATGACATGCATGCATATAGACATGTGTACATACAAATCATCCATCAGTAATGTATCACCCCCACTACTAACCCACAAAAATAAAAATAAAATTATCATACCCTTAAATTAAATGCATGCAATGGGTTAAAATGCCCATGCATCTAACAACAATTTCAATAAATATGAATGCAACTAATTAAACACACACATAGTAGCATGTAATTTCCCAAAAACGTAGAGTTTATGCACAACAATTTAAACCCACAAATAAAGATATTGAACAGAGATAAAACAGTTATATTTTAAATGCAAAACTAGTTGCAGAGGACGAACATTCCACCCAACCATAGACTTGTTTCTCCAAATCTCAATAGAAAATCACCCCTGAGTTAGGGCTAGGAATCTACAAGAAAGGGTGTCTCCTAAGGGTGTCTATTGTCCACTCACATCAGGCTAGTTTCCTAAAGCCATCCTAATCCACTGAATCTCTTCCCCACAACCTACACAACCCAAGGAATGGGATCCCCTTCTCTATTGCATAGTCCCTCAGACTATCCCCCTTCCCTCTAGGGCTCCAACATAGGTTGGCTAGGAATCTCTCTTGTTGGGGACTCCAGGGACTTCCAACTACAACAGAAAACTCTCAACAACAAATCAATTTTCTTTGCACAACAAAACTCACTCGATAGGGCTAACAACTCGTGTCTTCATGCATTTATAACTCTAACAAGTTGCCCACAAAACTCACTATGGCTATCGTCAAGTTCCGACACTCAACACCCTCTTGTTGTCCTTAAATCTGCATGTAAAAACTCATATAGTACCCATTTGAATTTCCCTATTTACCCTAACATGTTGACTCTCACATTCCCCAATGTTGATTGCACTTAGCCACATGCTCTCAATAACTATTTGACGTGACTTTTCATCCAACCCTCTTACATGTATTAAATGATTAGGGCTTTGATACACTCAAGGGGAAAATAGAGGGTTCATACAAAAGTAATAATTTAGAAGAAAAAAAGGTATGGGATTAACATACATGAATCATTCCCCCTTAGACCCCTCCTCGCTTGTGGAAACTCAACCCTTGTGACTCTGTCCATGTCCATCTGCAACCGAAGATAGATTTTATTTTATTATTTCAATATACAATGTTTACATATTACATAGTTAGGCCCATGGCCATACATCATATTTACATTATACATTGCTAATCTGGGGCTTAAAAATAGGGATGTTACAAGTAGAACTTTAATTTTAGTGCACAATACCATAGAAAATCAAAAAATATATATGTAGAAATTACACATAAAATATCTAGAAAAAAATACCTCGTCAAAATGATAGTACTCACTTTGTATCTCTCTCTAGGAAGCAAATGTGTAATTCTTGGTGAAGTCTACCACTAATAAGATTATTCTTGGCTTGAATACCTCACGAGACTATTTGAACTGGGAAGCTTGCCACCTAGACCTATGAGAGTGTTTCATATATTTACAAATATGGGTTTGAAACTTCCTCGTGAATTCTAAAACGAGGATATCATCCTCAAGCAAATCAATCCTCTTAGAGGCCACACCCTAAGAAGAGGATGGATTCATAATAACATACTCATATCTCCTCCATGTGACAATTATATCTGACAATCCAGGGTGTGTGAGATCCATAGGAAAATTCCTATGAAACAATGTTAGATTACCACATCCAAGGCATCTTCTTCCACCTACACATGGTTTACTATAAAATACACCTTCAAGGCTCCTTGTACATAATATCATTGAAACAAAATAGGCATTGTGGGAGGAGGAGGGTCTATTGAGCCTAATATACTGTGGTTTTCAATTTATCAAACATGTTAATGGTGAACCTAGCACCAATATTGCTTCCTTGAATTTCCTCCAATCGTTCAACTTATATTATCTCCATAACGTGCTTACAAGGCTCATGATACATGCCTCTGGATAAGCATTGTCATATAAAATGCTTCCAATCTAGTATAGCACGAGAATGGGTTTCCCAAAACTCTACCACCTTCTCTCTAATGTCTTTTGCAACATTTTTCTTGAAACATGGAGCAATTTTGACATTGTTATCACCATTCCACTTCTTGAAGTCCCTTGTGTCACAACAATAGTTGTAATTGCCTTGTAAGCAACTCATATATTAGGTTTTCTTAATTTTCCAAATGAAGAGAATGATTTTGATACATTCACATGTGCCTTTGCAAGCTTAGCTTCTCGAAAGTCCAACAACTTTATTGTCTATTTTATTTTTTGTGTTTTATCAATCCATGTAGGATTTGAGCTTTCATAGTTAGTGAATTTTGCTCAATTTTATTTTATTTATGCTATTGACATGCTCCCTAACTATCCAATTAGGGCTCAAGTCCCTAAATTCTTCTCTTATGTTTGCATCAAACTTTCTAAAAAGTTTTCACCCCTTTCAAAACTACTACAACTCCCATTTATTCTTGAAACCCGAGAGGAGATAGGATCATATAGTGACTGATTAGATTCTATACCTGCATAGTTCAATCAATTTTGTGTGCACAAGTGTTACATATAAAACATAATAGGAATAATAAACCAAAGTATAAATCAAAACTAAGAGTGTACTATGAAAATTATGGTAATGTGCTTAAAAATTACCAATATTTTCCTCATATGGATGCCTTGAAGGCTCTCCAATTAGATGCATCAAAGGTTGGGCAACGAGTTGACCTACATTCTCTGCCTAGTGTTCTCTCAATTCTATTCATATTTGCCTTATCCTCTCTCTATCTTTCTCTCACACTTCATATTCATCATCCCATTGACAATCATATTTCTTTTTACCATTTCTCACATTCCACATCTTGATTGTTGATTAAAATGTGGATAATATTAGATTGACACAAATTTAATTTGTTTTCCATAATGAAAAAATAATCAGGTTAGTTCATAGTGTTGGAGATACTTCACACACACCTAGGATTTATTTTTCCTAAGGTTTTCCATATGTTTATTAGTCATTATTCAGTCTCCTATATGTTTAAGGAGAATATTCTCTTTAGTTCACACTTCAGTTTGATCAGTTGAGTGGAGTCTAGATGCCACATTGGGATTATCACCATGCAACATTGGGATCATCGCCAGCTAATGTGCATTGTCCTTGGGATCATCACCAGACTAGTGCATTACTCATGATTCCCTGATCTCCTCCTCACTTCACTATGTTTCGGTCAGCTAACTGAAGACTGAGAGACTAGTTAACTCAAACTAGGTGTCGGTTCACTCCCGTAACTTCCTAAGAGACTAGACTAGGTGGCAGTTTACAACCATAACTGTTGGTGTGTGTCCATATCACTCTAGACCACCACTATGGTGCATTGGATCCTCCTCCAGTGCGCATTAGTTGAGTTATACAAAGTATATCATATGTAAATTATCATTCATTCATTGGTTAATGAAAATTCTTCCATTCTTTCTATCATGCTTCTTTTTTCTCATATTTTCTCTGCAATTGTGTATGTCAATTCCTAGCTAGATCTATTATGTGCAAGTTCAACATATTTACATGGTATCAGAGCCAACAAAATGTTATGGAAAAGACACACCAAATTATTTATGCAGGTACCAAAGATTGAAGACATCGAAAAAAATGGAATTTCCAAAAGAATCCATTCTTACACCGTATAATTTCTTTGCATGGAAGGAGAATATGATAATGCATCTTAGAGGCAGAGGATTATATTGATTAACCATGAACAGAGAGACAGAACCAACATCAGCCATAGAAAAATCCAAGTATCTAAATCGAATGGATGAAGCGTTTGGAACAATTTGCAATCTCGTTGGCCCTGAACTCCTCTTTCACATATCCTCTTGTAAAACCCCCAATGAAGCCTGGACTACCATGGAAGGGATTTTTGGCAAATAGGACGAGATGAGGGGACACATGCTTGAGGTGGAATTTCTCACATTGGATCCAAAAATCTTTGACAATCTCCAAGATTTCTTTACCAAATATAAGGATTTGTTGTCGCAACTCAAGGCTTGTGGGGTTGATAAATCTAAGGAGGATAAACAAATGGTTCTCACCATTCTCTCCAAACTTGGTCCAGAATAATTAGTGTTTGTATCCACATTTTCTTCAATTAGGTTCGCCTCTGGATACACCTGGAGAATGCCCTCTCTTGAGGCCTTTATCGAGTCTCTGACACAAGAGCATAACAAGCTCATCAATATGGGAAAAATCAAAGGCCCAAAGGCGCATGCACTTACTGTGCAAGATGGTAGCGGTCATCAATATTAGAAATCTAAAGACAAAATGAAATCACATGCAAATCCGAAGAAGGAAGGGTACTCAAAACCCTTCAACGATGCCTCTGGATCCAAAGGTGGAAAGGGAATAAAAGGGGATAAATGCACTTACTGCCATAAAGGATTCCATCCAAAATCCACATGTATGCAGAAACAGATAAATATAATGACCCAAATACTTCAGCAAAACAACCTTGGAGATCGCATCCCCGAGGGTGCAGAGAAGAAGAATTCAGAAGATTAGAATCCCAAGAAAGGCAATTCTAGCCATGCTTTGACTGGCATCAATTCCTCTCCCGATGCTTGGATCATAGATTCATGTGCATAACACTACATGGCTTCCACAAAATAAGTCTATTCTTCATTGGATGCATGAAAAGGTCCCTCTATTCTAATGGGGGACAACTCTCTAGTCGAGGTCACCGACAAAGGAAGAATTGAACTCACAAACAGAAGCTTCAAGAATGTGCTACACGTTCCCAAACTTTAGTCAATCTTATCTCCGTGTATCAGATGAAAAACTCCAACACCGGAAAGAGATTCATATTCACACCTGATGCAGTGGATATCTATGACATGCAAACCAATTCCAGGGTTGTTACTGGTGAGGTAAATCATCAATCTAGACTCTACACATTTTTTGAATTTATTGAACCAGATTATGCATTACTACTTACCCAAGCTGATGAAAGAAGTAGGATATGGCATGAAAGGTTCGGGAATTTAAATTTCAGATATATGCAACAACTCAAAAAGCAGGGAATGGTTGATGGTCTACCCGACATCCACTTCTCCAAAGAAATTTGTTCTTGGAAAACACCCTTAAGAGAAATTTGACAAAGGAAAGACACATAAGGCTTCCTCTCCTTTAGATCTGATCCATAGTGACTTCATGGGCCCTTTTCCGCATCCATCAATCAGTAAAGCAAGGTACGTACTCATTTTTGTTGATGATTTCTCACGGTTCACATGGATTTTCTTTCTCAGACAAAAATCAGAGGTCTTTCAACACCTCAAAGATTTCAAAGCCCTTGTTGAGACATAGTCATGAAAGAAAATCAAAGTCCTCCAAACAGATAACGGGGGAGAGTATGTCAACCATGAGATGCAAAATCTTTGTCATGAGGCAGGGATTCAATTGTAGCACACGATTCCCTATACTCCACAAGAAAGCAGAGTTGATGAGCGGAAAAATAGATATATAAAGGAGATGGCATCTTGCATGCTACATGCAAAGTCACTTCCATAGATATTATGGGCTGAAGAACTTAATTGTGCAACCTACATCCAAAACATATCTCCCCATAGATCTGTCAAGGATAAGACCCCCTACGAGGCTTGAAGCGACCTCAAACCAGAAGTGACCCACTTTCTTATTTTCGATTCATGTGCATGGGCCAGGATTCCCTCTGAGAAGAGGACGACAATTGATCCACAGAGCACATAGTGTATCTTTGTTGGATACCCTGACGATGTGACGGGATACAAACACATTGATCTTTCCTCAGACTTGCTCATCATTGAGCGTAGTGTCCAATTCAAGGAAAGTATCTCCCATGTACCTCTACAGCCGCATGCAGATGCTTTTGTTCTTCCACCTGTCATAGATGTTGAGCATGCAGATGCCGACTCTGATTCAGATGAGAGTTCTAATTCAGAGGATTCAGATGATCCAGATACATAATCAATATAGTCATATGTAGAGTCAGTGCATGCAGATGCAGATGTAGAGCCAGAGTCGAGGCCCAAGTGGGCCCAGACTACTCTTCAGGATGCAGGGGATCTTGTTGGGGATCCAGCTGATACTAGGAGGACTCGATCTGATTTCGAGGAGCCTCCTCTTGCACTCACTGCCACTGAATTGTTTCCCCTCATGCATATTTTCTTGGTTCAGTCTTTAGATCCATAGTCTTATGGCGAGGCTGTTGGAAATCCCTTTTGGAAATCCGCCATGCAAGAGGAGTACAACTCCCTCCTCGAGAACCAGCCTGGGATCTGTTTCCCCTTCCTTCAGGAAGGAAACTTGTCAGGTGCAGATGGGTCTACAGGACCAAGAGCACAGTGGATGGACAGATTAGCAGATACAAAGCTAGACTAGTTGCCAAAGGCTTTCAACAGGTGCATGGAATTGACTATGACGAGACCTTTTCTCTAGTAGAGAAGAAGGATTCCATATGTTTGGCACTTTCCATTGTGGTAGCCAAGTGATGGGAAGTCCATCAGATGGATGTGAAGAATGCATTTCTTTATGACGATCTCTCTGAGGAGATCTATATGGAGCAACCCCAGGGATTTATGCAAAATTCATCTTTGGTCTATCGACTGAAGAAGTCTCTTTATGGCCTCAAGTAGGCTCCGAGGGCATGGTATGCCAAGATGGACTCCTACCTACTATCACATAACTTTGTATGTTGTAAGTCAGACCCAAATGTTTACATGTTTGGGACGAATGATTCACTTCTAGTCCTAGTTCTGTATGTTGATGATTTGTTGATTATCGATTGCTCAACTTCAGCGATTGCTGCAATTAAGAGGATTTTGCATGACAGGTTATTGATGATGGACATGGGTCCACTACATTTCTTCCTTGGACTCGAGATCAATCAAAATGCATCAGGAATCAAACTGTCTCAGGCCAAGTATGCATGAGATCTCCTTGAGATATTTCACATGACAAACTGCAAGTCTGCCTGACTCCTTTCCTATCAGGAGTCAGACTTTAGGATGGTAGGGACACTCCAGTGGTTGACAACACACTGTACAAAAATATAGTGGGGAGCTTGTTGTATCTCACACACTCCAGACCATTCCTATGCAACTGGAGCAGTCTCAAGGTTCCTGTAGGAGCCACATGAGAAACATTAGAAGGATGCAAATTGTATCCTTCGATACGTACAAGGCACCATCACCTTTGGGATTCACTATTCAATAGACTCTAAATTGGACCTCATCGGGTTCATTGATTCTGACTAGGCTGGCGATATCATTGATCGCAAGTCCACATCTGGTTACTCACTCAATCTTGGTTATGGGCCTATTTGTTGGTCGAACAAGAAGCARGGTGTTATTGCTCTATCTTCAGCCGAGGCAGAGTACAGAAGGGTAGTTAACATAACCATTCAGGCGCTATGTGGCTACAACATTTTCTCACTGAGTTGGGAATTCAGTTTCATCGGTTGATCGTCATTTGGTGTGACAACCAGAGCACTCTGAAGTTATGCAGAGATCCAGTTCATAGGAAGCAAATGAAGCACATCGATATCCACATGCATTACATTTGAGACCTAGTACACAAGGGGATCATTGACCTGCAATTCTGTCCTTCAACAGAACAGACTGTAGACATCTTCACCAAGATCTTCACTGAACATAAGTTTCATTCTCTGCACAGTTGTCTTGGAGTGAAGGAAGCAATTGCCTAACAACTGTTAGTTCTTCTTTTTACATACATTGTGCTTTCAGGGGGGGGGGTTCCCTCTTTGCTCACTTATTTCAGTGTATCTTTTGTATTTGGGTACCTAACATGGCCTCGTTGTTGGGACCCATTCTTTATTTTCACCATAGTGATGTTCACAGGGGGTGTTGGAGATACTTCACACACACCTATGATTTCTTTTTCCTAAGGTTTTACCTATGTTTATTAGTCATTATTCAATCTCCTATATTTTAGGGAGAATATTCCTCTAGGAGAATATTCTCTTCAGTTCACACTTCAATTTGATCAGTTAAGTGGAGTCTAGATGCCACATTAGGATTATCACCATGTGGCATTAGGATCATCACCAACTAATGTGTATTGTCCTTGGGATCATCACCAGACTAGCACATTACTCGTGATTCCCTGATCTCATCCTCACTTCACTATGTTTCAGTCAGTTAACTTAAGACTGAGAGACTAGTTAACTCAGACTAGGTGGCAGTTCACTCCCGTAACTGCCTTAGAGACAAGACTAGGTGGTAGTTTACTCCCATAACTACTGGTGTGTGTCAAGATCAGTCTAGACCACCACTATGGCGCATTAGCTTCTCCTCCAGTGCACATTAGTTGAGTTATACAGAGTATATCATGTGTAAATTATCATTCATTCATTTGGTTAATGAGAATTCTTCCATTCTTTCTCTCTTGCTTCTATTTTCTTATATTTTCTCTGCAACTGTGTATGTCAATTCTTAGCTAGATCTATTTTGTGTAGGTTCAACACATTTACACATAGTTGGTTCATATAAATATTTTTTCAAATGTGAAAAATCATTAACTTTTTACTGTTTTTAAGTTATAACAATACCTAGATTGAGCATTTTTTTACATTTTTGTTACAATACCTCATTTAAGGTAATTCCTTGATCAAGCATGCCTTTTTAACCCAACAAGACATCGATTGAGGGTTTGATAAACCCCCAATTTAGGTATTTTGAAAATTTAATTTAAGCACTCGATTGAGCTTTAAAATAACCCTTAATCGAGCTATAAAGCTTAATCATGAAAACGTAATAAGACCGGGGCAATCCCTAAGAAAGTGGTCACCCTTACAAAGGCTGCAAGGGAATTTGGGTTTTGGATTCTTCCTTTTAATCTTGTTGATCTCATCAACACTCCCAGTACTATTAACA
>ML802499.1:37142-52900 GCA_009831015.1 Picea engelmannii
CAGTCCATGTGCTTAACAAAGCTCACCTCAGACCACAAAGTGACAAGACCCCTTATGAACTCGAGATGTTCCAGCTCGAGCAGTCGACGGGGAGGCTTGCACTCCTCTCGTCGATGAGGCTTGGACTCCTGTGGACATTCTTCTTTCCGATATGACTCTCTTAGTCATTAAATCGAGACGGACTTATGTGATGGATTCCTCAAGTGCGGTGAGCTCGTCAGACATACACACTCGGGAAAGATAAGCGGGGTCACGATGATCTCAAAACACTACACCAGGGTGAACGATCTACTTGAAATGATCACTGTATACAATTACGAGTTCTGCGGGCTTTGAGTTTTCAGTTGGCAAAAGTGTTCTCCGTGCGCAGCGTGACGAGCTAAATAGGAAATTCATCAACGATCTGGTTGCAACGGGTATGAAGCTTTCATGGACGTTGATCCATCCATTATGGCGTTGTCCAACGGTCTGGTGGTGATCCTTTAATGCTTTTCTGTCTGTTCGGGGCGGAAGTCGAACGGGTATATCGTTCCAACGACTATATTGTTGTGCCATGGCGATATGCCAGATGTCGCTGTTCTGATATCTCGGTGAAGCTCAATTCTTGTGATTTTTCCTTCTGCGAAGTTTCCTCCAGAACCTTCTGTAACTTTTCGATATTGGCTCTCTTCTTACTTAGCTTCCTAGCCTTCTTCTCGATCATCCTTTTTCCATTCTGAGTCTTATCTTCTCTCGACATAGTCACTTCGCGTTGCTGAGGTTCTTTCTTCAGATCCAAGGGTAATACTCCTTCATCACATGAATTGGGTATTTCGGTTTTCTGTGGTTCCTCTAATGCTCTTATAGCTTTGACATCCAGGTCCCTAGTGTTCAACAACTGAGATCTGTTCTCTTGTTCTTCCATCAAGTAGGCGATCATTCTAGTCATAAATTCCATGAGTTCTTGCTTCTTCTATTCTAGGGCTTTCTTTTCTTCTTTTCTCCAGATCTGGTCTTTTTCAATCCAGATATTGCCTAACAAAGCTGGAAATGGGGCACGGTCATCAATAAATCTAATGACTTCGAACTCTTCCCCCGTCAAAGCTCCATGGGTACTCATAGCTATCTGGGTAATTCTGCCACATAGGGTTACCATTTTTCCTTCAAACAACCCTATTCTTCCTAGTGAAGGAACCATAGCAGGCCTTCTTAGGGTTTCCCAAGTACTTTTTGTCATAATGTTCATCTATGTTCCCTCATCTAGAGCACAGTCAATGTCGAAGTCTCCTATTCTTACTTCAATTTTCTCCTTTTCTTTGAATATCTATGACAAACTGGCATCTTTATGTTCATCCAGGGTTTCTTTCGTTTTCAGTAACATAATCTATGATTATTTATGGGGTTCGTCTATAATCTTAGTCTCTTGACCTTGCTCCATATTCAACTTTTCAAGTCTAGTAATCATTCTAGGGCAATCCAGTACTTCATGATCCATAGCCTTACAACAGAGGCAACTAGGGTTTCTCCCAGGGCATTCCTTAGCAAGTTTTCCTGGTCTTCTGCAATTGTAACAAAGAGTTAATCCTCTCTTTCTCTTCCATGATCCCCAACTTTTCTTGTACTGCGCGCTGGGATCATGATGGCTAGCCTGCCAAAATTTCTTTCTAAGATCTTGCATCCATTGGTTAGTCCAAAAATTCTTTCTATGCATAGGTATAACATATCTTTGATTATTCTTATCAGATCTATTCATATAAAACATTCTTTCATCTAACAATGCCCTAGTTTTCAAGCTAGGACAAAATCTATCAAGCATACCTAAATCCATACTTTAGAAACAAAAAATTTCACTTCTTTTACTTCTATAGATTACAAAGCTTCCAGATCTAAGAACTTTTACTATTCTTACCTTTATCAGAGCACATAGCTTACAGATCCTACCTCTTTCTGTAGATCTTACTTAGAAACTTCCACTTTAACCTTCCTTAGAGCACAAAGCGTTCATATCTGACTTCTTTTCTTCAGATCTGTCCTTCCTTCTTCAACACAGAGCTTTTCGGATCAAGTGGATCACTGTGCACTAGGGCACAAGTTCATGCACAGAGCTTTTACAATTTTAGGACGGATTTTCTGCACAAAGCTTCTTCTTCCTTAGTTCCCAGCAATCACAGTTTCAGGTCTCGGCAACGGAACCATTTGTTGGCATAGGGGCAGACCTAGGGTTTAACACTTCAACAATGCACCAACAAAACCCTAACTATCGACCCTTTCGACAACACCTACGAAGCAAATGAAGTCTCACCCGAGGTAGAGGCAAGGGTGGTTGCAGGACTCAGGTGTCTGCAACCTTAGCTGGGGCACAGATCTATGATTTTAACACTTAGAAAACACTTTAGCATAGATCATTCATCAATATTTAACCCTCATGGCACTCCACAGATGGCGCAGAGCACCGCAACATTCACTTAGATCTAAGTTAAGTTACCACTTAGCAACAACAAAATAGGTCTAGCACTCAACACATTCATATATGTCAGATCTACATCCATACATCTAAGAAGCAGAAAGAAAAGTAGATTTATCTAAGTATATCATAGCAAAGCACAACACATGGAAAGAGACAAACACATTAGGTCAAGGCAACAAGCATAACACACAGGTTTACCATGGTTCACCCCCACCCTGGGGCTACGTCCATAAAGTCTTCTTCTTTTTTATTAGCTTTGGTCAATCTGATTACAACACAGAGCTCAAACTTGTACTCCGCATAGGACATGAGGTCTGCGTGCACCTCACCAGATCCTCCTTCTCTGAGTAGATCTAGCACAGAGCCTTCTTACAATCCGTGCACTCAACACTTACAACACTTGCACTCAGCTCTGCAAGTCGGTCACACATTATATACAAAGCCTTTACTAGCACTTAGCTTCTATGCCTCTCTTAAATTGCCTAGCTACTTATTTATACTTTACAAAATAGGTCTAAACATGGGTAAACCCATGGGCCGACATCCCATACCCATTACATTATCCCCCAAAACCCAAAAAGGACCCAAGAAAGGGGTCTACCTTCCACGATCTCCCCTTCACGTTGCGCTCCATCTTTGACAAGCTGTCGAAGTTCCAAAAATGGTCAAATATGACCAAGTGTTTCCTCAAACTTGGTCAAGGGCCAACACCCTATCACCAAGACATAAATTAGACGACAACCTTTCAGTTGGAAGAAAATCTAAAGAGGATCAAAGAGTTAGCAAAACCTTGGGCTTTCCAAAAAAGACAGAATGAGGACAAGGAACTAAAAAAAATTGAATTGGAGGTACAAAGATTATCTGAAGAAGAAGGTTGGGGGGGGGGGGGCTTTACTACTCCCGAGTCAAAAATTACACTACTACATTTGGAGAAGAGAAGAAACAAACCTCTCAAGGAAAAGGAAGATTCATGAATACTAAAAAGCAGAGCTATATGGCTGGAAAGTGGAGATGAGAATACAAAGTTATTTCAAGCATTTTCTAAAGGAAGAAGGAATGTCAATACCATTTGGTAGCTGAAAGATTCTACAAGAAATCTGGAAAACACCTTTGAAGGTATATCAAGATTGGGGAAAAATTACTTTCAAAATCTTTTCAAAGTAGAAAATCAAGCATCCATAGAAGAAGTGGTCCAAATGGATCAAATTTTTCCCACATTTGTAGATGGAGCAGACAACCGACTCTTGATGGAAGAAGTAACTGAAAAATAACTATTAGAGCTTCTACATAGGTTTCAAAAAGACAAAATCCCAGGTCTAGATGGTTGGACTATCGAATTCTTTTTGAGATTTTATGAGATTATGGGACAGGATTTGCTAAAGATGGTAGAGGACACCGAGATTTTAGAACGAATACCACAAAGTCTAAACTCTACTTTCTTTGCACTGATTCCAAAAATAGATAATCCAAATACCTTGGATGACTTTCGCCCAATCTCACTTTGTAACTGTGTCTAGAAAATTATCTCAAAAGTAATTGCAAGAACAATGAAAATAATACTCTCAGAAAGAATCTCGGGAGAACAGTTTGGGTTCGTGGAAGGAAGACAAATTCATGAAGCCATAGGAGTAGCACAAGAAGGACTTCACAGTATGAAGACAAGGAAATTAAAAAGTGCAGTGCTAAAAATTGATCTCTCCAAAGCCTATGATAGAGTAAGTTGGCTTTTTATTCGCTTATTGCTTACTCATTTGGGCTTTGCAGTCCCTTTCATCAACTAGGTCATGAACTGTCTCACTACAATCTCTTTTGTTGTGCTTATTAATGGCTTAGCCTCATCCTTTTTTCCTTCAGAAAGAGGCTTAAGACATGGATGTCTGTTATCACCTTTACTTTTCCTGTTAGTTGCTGAAGGACTTAGCAGAGCTATTTCGGAAGCAAAAATACTGGGCTCTTTCTCCGGAATCAAAATCTCGCATGCTCTACACCTTAATCACCTTCTCTTTGTGGATGATGTATTAATCTTCAGTGGAGTATCCAGAAGGGAGGTAAAGAATTTAAGGAATATACTTCTTCTTTTCTCCAAAGTAACATGAATGTAAATTAATGAAGGGAAATCGGCCCTCACTACCAATTTACTCTCCGAAGAAGAAGTCCAAACTCTTAAGATTTTATTTCCCATTGAGTAAACAAAACTAGACGATGGACTAAAGTACTTGGGTTTTTTCCTAAAACCAAATGACTACAGAAAAGAAGATTGGAAGTGGCTACTAAAGAAAATGGATAAAAGACTAAACACCTGGAGCCATAGGTGGCTCTCTCACGCGGGTAGACAGGTTCTGGTCAAGTTAATTTTGGAAGCTATCCCTGTTTACTAGATGTCCCTCTCTTGGATCCCAAAAGGAATATTGGAAGCAACAAGAAAACTCACCTCCAAATTTATGTGGAGTGGTAAAAAGGAATCACATGTAATCCCATGGGTCCACTAGGAAAAGATTGTTGTTCCAAAGGCTCTTGGAGGATGGGGCCTGAAAAATATTTTCCTCTTCTCCAAATCACTAGCAGCTAAGGGAGGCTGGCGTATTCTAAACTCCATTAGTCAATGGACTAAGGTAGTAGTGAAAAAATATATTGAGCCAATTCCCCTGGAGACATTCATCAGAAGTTCACAAAAATATTTAAAAGGTGCCTTGGTGATTTGGAAAATAATTATAAACGCTTTCCTGGTCATAGAAAATGGTCTTTCTTGGAAGATAGGTAATGGGCAACGTTTCAGACCAGGAAAAGATCCTTGGTCGGGCAATGAAGGATAAAATATACTCTCAGATCAACTTCTCCATCATTTGAGCACAATGGGTATTGAATCTTTAGACGACATTCAAGAAATCGAGTTGGAAAGGTACATAAATATGCTAAATATATCCTAGATCAGGCTCAGGGATTGTGAGGATGAACTGATTTGGGACACGATACCTTCAGGGATATACACACCAAATCTAGGCTACCTAAAATTAAACTCAGACTTGGGACAACGAGAGACTGTTTGGTGGTGGGGAAAGCTTTGGAAGCTAAACTGTCTAGCGAAAACAAGATTATTTATGTGGAATGTTGTAACGTCCCCGACCATCAACCCCACGACCGAGCAAACACTACTACACAGAAACATTATCATACTTATATATATAACATTCATTAACTCATATTAAACACCTTTAACTAAAAAATACAGAGTAATCATAGAATTACGGCTAACATTAAAAAATAATGGGATTAACAGTTATTCATGATTACAGCGGAATACATGATAATATTGCAAGCATCACATACATGCATATTTAATTGAGATTATACACATGCATATACTTATCTTTGAAACTGTAGTGGCTCCACCAACCATGTGCAGACCTTCCACAAACCTTCCAGCCTTAGACCACGCTGCTCATCACTCTCAGGAGTGGGTCACCCCCAAGCTGGGACCAAGCTTCACCCAGGGCAAGGGAATCCTAGACTAGGCTGAGGTTACAGGAAAATTCACAGTGCAACAGGAAGGGTTCTCTCCAGAAGCCTTCTTACGCCCACTACTCACGGACTCTCATTCCCCACATGCCTATTCCACCCGAGAGTATAGATCTTCACAAGCACAGTCCATCGATGCTACACCTCCCTCTTTGGGTCTCAACAACAGGTCGTATTAAGAATTCTCAGAACTCCGTAGCTAGTGTTGGACTCTCTCTGAGAGAAAACCACTTCCCCAACAGACTCCCTCACCTAGAGAGAGTTTCTCACAGGCCTGAAAACCTACCTCTTCTACGACAGACCTGACAACTTGGTTCTTCTATTAGTTCCCAAATCAATTCCCACAGTTCAGGACGACAACAACAACAAAAGCTTGGGTTAACTCACATGTGATAGTAGCAACAAGAATACAGGGCGTGGAAACAAGAAATGACAACAAGCCACTAAAATACAACACAGTTCAGGTAACACCCATTTACAAGATGCGTGACCAACAATTCATGCAGAGGTCGAACACAGACTAGACGACTCAGATAGAGGTGTAACAACTTGTCAAGAAAACATCATCGGCTTCTGGTTTCAGAGCTGCGTGAGGCTTACCAAACTTAGATGCAGAGATCTCTCTGTTAAGACAACGGATGACAAAATGGAGAATGAACCCCCATCACAGCTCAACTCTTGGGTTAAATTGCATGTGCCTGGGCCGACACATGTCACCCATGAGGCTGCATGCACTCCATCAACATGATTTCCCTTTGGCACACGTTCCCCCTTCCAGAAACTTAGGATAAAAAAAACATACATTTCACATGGCTTTTGGAATAATATTAAAATATTATTCCCAAGGACTTAAGCCCCCTAGGCTCAACACTTAGCCTCTCTTTCCAACCTTCCATCCCCCAATCCTTACCCACTCTGTGGAAGCTCAGTCCCCCATCACTCATTCATCGTGGTCGGTCTGTACACAACGATGTTCATATTTTTATTAATGTTCTGCATAATTACATATACAAAAACAAGCTCCTGGCCTTAACACTTAGGTTCTCCAGCCTAATAAACTCATAAGCCTTACCAAATTATATTAACTTGGCTAACCAGCCTATAAAACATGATCTACAATTCATAAACATGATTACAACAAATATCATCCTTGGGGATATTACAATCTCCTCCCCTTATTTTTGCACCGTCCTCCGTGCAACTTTCACACAGTATAAGCAAGATTTCCAAAATCTTCAAAAAGATGCGGGTATTTTGCCCGCATAGCATCCTCATGGTCCCATGTCACGTCCTCAGGACCGTACCAGGTCCACTGGACCTTTATGAGCCCTATAGCTCGATTCCAGAGTTGTTTGCTTTTCCTGTCCAATATGCGCACATGATGCACTTGTAGGACAACTTCTTGCTCCACCTGAATCACATTCCAATCGATAACATGATTAGCATCAGGTATATATTTCTTAAGCAATGAAACATGAAACACATTATGTAGAGTCATGGATGCAGGTGATGCAAGGATATATGCAACTGGCCCAATCCTTTCTAGGATTTCAAATGGCCCACAAAATCTGGCTGCCAACTTGGCATAGTTTCCCAGCTTCGAACTTCTATTAGTTTTTACTTTCAGGAAAACATGGTCACCACTTTAAATGCCCCGTGGGTTATGTTTTTATCAACATAACTTTTCTGCCTGTCTTGGGCAACTTTCAAATTCTGCTTAATTTTTAACATTTGTTCTTCCATTTCCTTGAGCAACTCGGGCCCAACTACTGCCCTATCAGCTGGATTATCCCAGCTTACTGGCATATTACACTTTCTGCCAAAAAGTGCTTCAAATGGGCTCATCTTCAATGATGCTTGATACCCATTATTGTAGGCGAATTATACCAAGTGTAGGTAGTCTTCCCATTTCGATGGTTTGTCCATCACATACATTCTCAGTATGTCTTCTATCACTCGATTCACCCGCTCTGTCTGCCCATCTGACTCAGGTTGGTAGGCTGTACTAAAATTCAGATTCGTTCCGAACCCTTTGAAAAATCCCTTCCAGAAATTCGAGGTAAATTTCGGTTCTTTGTCGGACACAATTGTCTTGGGAATTCCGTGCAATCGTGCCACTTCCTTCATAAAAATATCAACAACATTTGCTGCCTTATGAGTGGTCTTTAACGGAATGAAATGGGTAGCTTTTGTAAGCTTGTCCACCACCACCATAATGGAATCATGCTACTTGCCTGTTCTAGGCAATTCCGTGATGAAATCCATTGTCACCACTTTCCACTTCCACTCAAGAATGGGTAAAGGTTGCAACAACCCTGTTGGGTGTCTGTGCTCAACTTTAACCTTCTGGCACTCCATACATCTAGTGATGTATTCAACAATATCTTTCTTCATGTCTGGCCAAAAGTAATGGCTCTTGACTGCTGCCACAATCTTCTGATATCCAGGGTGCCCACCATAAGGCATGTTATGTATTTCATGCAAAATCATACGTTTCAAGTCCTGGACATTAGGTACATAAATTCTGTTCTTGTACAAAATTATTCCGTCATCCCCTAGTTTATAAATCTCCACTTTCTGTGGCATCTTACCTTGTTGTAGCTTTGCTACCAGCTCCCTGTATTGCAAATATGCATTTGCAGCCTCCAAAATTATGGCCTTTATATCAGTTTGGTACATGCTAATGGTTGTAGCATGTAAGTTGTGCACCTCTTTGCTGAGTGCATCAACCACCTTGTTTTCCTTCCCTTTGATATGCTTGATATCAAAGTCGTATTCACACAGAAAATCCAACCACCTACTCTGCCTAGCATTTAGGGTTGACTGATCAAACAGATACTTTAGATCGTTATGGTCTATTCTCAATTCAAACCTCCTTCCCATGAGGTAATGTCTCCATTTCCTTGGAGCATGAACGATGGATGCCAACTCCAAATCATGAGTGGCATAATTCCTTTCATGCTCTTTCAACTTTCTAGATTCATAATAGATTACTAATCCATTCTGGCTGAGGACTCCTCCTAGCCCTTCTTTACACACATCTATGCACACCACAAAATCCACATTTGGGTCTACGATCCTCAGTATTGGAGCACTGGTTAACAATTTCTTCAATCGTTGGAAGCTTCTCTCACATTCCTCTGTTTTCTGAAACTTCTTCTCCTTCCTTTGCAAGGAAGTGATAAGGTGATCTATCCTCGAGAACCCTGTGATAAACCTTCTGTAATAGCCCTCTATACCCATGAAGGATCTAACTTCTATCACATTCTTTGGCGTTGACCATCCTCTAATGTTCTCAATCTTCTCAGGGTCTATAACTATCCCATCCTTTGAAATAATATGCCCCAAGTAATGGATCTGCTCCTAATAAAATGAGCACTTGCTCAACTTGGCATACAGTTGGTGCTCTATTAGCACCTGCAACACCATCCTCAGATGTTGTTCATGCTCTTCCTCCGACTTGGAATACACCAGAATGTTATCCAAAAATACTATGAAAAACTTGTCCAAATAGTCCCTGAATACACCATTCATCAAGCACATAAAAACAACGGGTGCATTTGACAACCCAAATGGCACCACTGTGAACTCGTAATGACCATACCTTGTTCTAAAGGTAGTCTTGTTGATTTCTTCATCCTTCATCCTTACCTGGTGATATCCCGACTTGAGATCTATCTTCAAAAATATCTTCGCATCCTTAAACTGATCGAAGAGGTCATCAATCCTCGATAGAGGGTACTTGTTCTTAACAATTACTTTGTTTAACTGTCTGAAATCAATACACATCCTCAATGTTCCGTCCTTCTTATTCACGAACAAGACCGAGGCACCCCAAGGTGACATGCTTGGGAGAATGTGCCCCTTCCTTAGAAGCTCTTCAAGCTGCAATTACAACTCTTTCAACTCTGGCGTACTCATTCTGTAAGGAGCTTTCGATACTGGAGCTGCTCTAGGCATCAATTTTACAGAGAAATCAAAATCTCTCTTCGGAGGTAATCCTGGTACCTCCTGGAATACATCTTCAAACTATTTTAGTACCGCATGATCTCCAATATTTGAGACCTCATCCTTAGATGCTTCCTCCATATGGGTTTCAAACAACTGATAGCCTTTCCTGTAGCATTTCTTCAGCTGTAATGTTGAAATGTTTTTGATAGCAAAAACTCTAGGAATTCCTTGGACTGTTATCCAATTCTCTTCCTCATCCAGGCAAGTGAATGCCTTATTACGACAGTCCAAAATGGCATGGTGACGGTCCAACCAGTCCATCCTAATTAGACAGTCATAAGAAACTAAATGCAGAACATTCAATTAATCCTTTGTGCTCAATCCATTCATGTCCACTGGACAAGACTTAACTAACTTAGTGACTTTTCTCTTGGTTTCTGTAGCCAGCTGCACTAACCAAGACTTCTCATGTTTGCTTCTCGTCAAATGAAAACTTTCCACCACTCTAGGATCTATATAACTATGGCTAGCCCCTGAATCAATTAAAATAGTAAATGGTTGGTTGTTGATCATACCTTCTACTTCAATCATGTGCGATTGAAATTCAAATTGCTTGTTGTCCAGGTCTGCGTAGATCCTTGGCATTCTACTACCCATGTCCTCCACTGTTTTAGCTTGCTAAAAATTATGGACAACTCTCACTTTGCCATTTTTATGGGGACAATATCTGTACCTGTGGTTCTCTTTACAGCCCCAACACTGAACGGGCATCTGTTTTGGCCTTTGTTCCCCCACTTCATCCATTCTCGACTCTCTAAACGATGGGTTTCCTTGAGGACTATTTCTGAAAAAGGGAGGTTTGTTTCCCTTCTGCCTCTGTTGTTTCTTGAACTTCCTCTGGTCATCCCAAGCCTTCCGAAAGGCAGGCTTTTCTCTTTGCTATTCATATAAGCATTTCACTCTTATTATCGTTTCTTCCATAGTCTTAGGGTTATCATACTAGATCTTGTCACCAATGGAAGGTGGCAATCCACTTAGATACCTCTGAATCTTGACAGTCTCATCTTTGATGAATGAGACATACTTCAACAATTCCAAAAACCTTCATTCGTACTCATCAATGGTCATGCTGCCTAGCTTGAGTTCAAAGAACTCTTTCATCTTTTTGTCATAATATCTTTTAGTCAAATATTTCCTCTCGAAATACCTCTTGAATTGCTTCCAAGTGATATCCTTCTCCCTAATGTGCTACACTTGCACACACTGATCCCACCACATGGATGCTTTTCCTTTCAGTTGATACATCACAATTCTTCCTTCTGCATGAGAGGAATAATTCTGTAGTTGGAAATATTTCCTCATGCCAAGCAACCATGTTTCAACATCTTCCTCCTTCTGGTGTTCTCCATCAAACGTGGGAGGCTTAATCTTATTCATTTCTCCTTTCAGTTCATCCACTCTAGACCTCCTATGCTTTCTGGTAGGAGATGGGCTTGAACTACCATGTGCTTCCTTACCATAATGCTTTGGGGAGTGACGACGATGTCTGCTAACACTCCTCAATCTTCTTTTCCTCTCAGGGGTCCTGCGACTCCTTGTTTTTATTGAGCCACTGTCTTTTTCCAATTTATTTCCTATTCTTTCCAGACTCTTCAACAACTTTAAGTTCAATTCACCTTGTTTATCCTGAGTTTTCCTGAGATTTCTGCTATCTGTTGGGTGAGTTTGGGCACCTTTCTGCAATTTTTCAATGATTTTCATCTTTATGAATCTCTTTTCCGTGCCCATTGGAGTTCGATCCTTCAAATCCCAAGTGGACATCCATTCCTTTTCTTTCGTTCTCTAAACTGGAGGCAATCTGCGCTTCTTCCATTTATTTTCACTCTGTGGCAATTCTAATTGGTTCTGACACTCGTCAACTTCTGCAATCATAATGTGCAGAGAACCATAATTTGTCAGGTCATCTCTTCTTAACAAATTCCACACATTCAAAACCAATCCGATTTAAGAAAATATTTCGATTTTATGAATTTTCTGAGCTCTGCTCGACTCTATAACTTTCAGGTGATAGACCCCTCTTTCTTAGCCCCTAACCCATGCGATCATGGGTCATGACCAAACGCTAGACCACTAGGTGCTACTCGACGTTTTGGCCTTCGAAAAGTTTCATGGCACACACAACTATCTCCTGGAGTTCTGATTACTGAACTCACGAAGTCAAGTGGATCAACGATCCACATTTACCCATCATCCAATGGCTGAAATCCATCGTGGTCTTTTCCGTCTTCGAATTTGTCAGGATTTTGGGGTTTGGAACTTGTAGTCTCTCACACTCTCTTCCCTCTCCAACTCCCGACATCTGAAATTCTGATCTACTTTACCTCTCGGGCCCACAACACAGCTGTCACCAACCACAGTGGTGACATGCAGTGTACTTTAGAAGGTCCACGCTACCTCAGGTGACGCCATCCGGCCTCACTGCGTCTACCTTCCTTCGGGGCCCATTAGTACGTGGCACATCTCCCACGTGTCCGCATCCATTCAAGTGACGTCGACCCGACTCACTACTGCAGCTCTTTGGGCTTCGGTAGTTGGTGCGTCAGCACATCCCATTTCTCCCGACATCCGAACTCCCAAAATTTCTCTCTACTCTTATTCTCGATCCAACGAACGAGATCTTTTTCCGAGATCTACGATGTAGATCTTCTCGGGACTTCGAAGTTTCACGTTTCGGGGTTTTGTGTCTCAGCGCACCCCTCTTTTCCCGACAATCGAACTCCCAAAAGGCTTCTTGAATATCCTCCCGACACCTTCTCCAGATCTAAGGGTCGTAAAGGTTTTTCCTTTCTTTTCAAACAGATCCTACGACTCCAACATCCAAAGTATTGAGTGCCCTCTTTCTCTGTGGTCAAATACCACACCGACTACAGTTTTATTCTACCGCTACTCCTCCTGAGCTTCTTAACACAACCAAGCAACTCCTTGGCGCTTAGGAATGCTCTAAGGTTCAAAATTGGTCCCTCCAACACAATTTCACTCGATACCTTGGGTCCAAAGACCACTTATCCGGCCCATCCAGGCTCAACGTAGAAACTATGGCTCTGATACCATACTATAACGTCCTCAACCATCAACCCCATGGCCGAGCAAACACTACTACGCAGAAACATTCTCATACTTATATATATATAACATGCATTAAGTCATATTAAACACATTTAACTAAACAATACAGAGTAATCACATAATTACGACTAACATACATAAATAATGGGATTAACAGTAATTCATGATTACAGCGGAATACATGATAATATTGCAAGCATCACAGACATACATATACTTATCTTTGAAACTGTAGTGGCTCCACCAACCATGTGCAAACCTTCCATGAACCTCCCAGCCTTAGACCACACTACTCGTCACTCTAAGCAGTGGGTCACCCACGAGCTAGGACCAAGCTCCACCTAGGGCAAGGGAATCCTAGACTAGGATGAGGTTACATGAAAACTCATAGTGCAATAGGAAGGGTTCTCTCCAGGAGCCTTCTTACGCTCACTACTCACAGACTCTCATTCCCCACATGCCTGTTCCACCCGAGAGTATACACCTTCACAAGCACAGTCCATCGGTGCTACGCCTCCCTCTCTGGGTCTCGACAACAAGCCAGATCAGGAATTCTCATAGCTCTGTAGTTGGTGCTGGACTCTCTCTAAGAGAAAACCACTTCCCCAATAGACTCCCTCACGTAGAGAGAGTTGCTCACATGCATGATAACCTGCCTCTTCTACCATGGGCCTGACAACCCAGTTCTTCTATTAGTTCCCAAATCAATTCCCACAGTTCAAGATGACAACAATGACAAAATCTTGGGTTAACTCACAGGTGACAACAACAACATGAATACAGGGTGTGGAAACAGGAAACGACAACAGGCCACTAAAATACAACACGGTTCAGGTAACACCCGTTTACAGGATGCGTGACCAGTAATTCACTCAGAGGTCAAACACAAACTAGACGGATCAGACAGAGGTGTAACAACTTCTCAAGAAAACATCACTGGCTTCTGGTTTCAGAGCTACGTGAGGCTTACCAAACTTAGATGCAGAGATCTCTTCGTTCAGACAACGGACGACAGAATGGAGAACGAACCCCCATCATGACTCAACACTCAAATCTTGGGTTAAAGTGCATGTACCTGGGCCAACACATGTTTCCCATGAGGTTGCATGCGCTCCATCAACATGCTTTCCCTTTGGCACACGTTCCCCCTTCCAGGAACTTAGGATTAAAAAAAACATACATTTCACATGGATTTTGGAATAATATTAAAGTATTATTCCCAAGGACTTAAGCTTGCTAGGATTAGCCTCTAGGCTCAACAATTAGCCTCTCTTTCCAACCTTCCAGCCCCCAATCCCTTACCCACTTTGTGGAATCTTAGTCTCCCATCACTCATTCATCGTGGTCGGTTTGCACGTAGTGGTGTTCATATTTTTATTAATGTTCTGCATAATTACATATACAAAAACATGATCTTGGGCTTAACACTTAGGTTCTCCAGTCTAATAAACTCACAAGCCTTACCAACTTATATTAACTTGTCTCACCAGCCTATAAAACATGTTTTACAATTCATACACATGATTACAACAGGGCTCATCCTTTCTCCGGTTCCTTTCTTTCCATATTGCCCATATGATCATCCCCAGAATGAGAGTCCAACAAAGGTTCACCTCTTCATTTTCATAGTAATTCTCATTCCATTTATTGATGGTTGCACAAATGTTACCTCAGATCCTAACGGACCGTCGAAAGATACCTGCCGCCCAGTCCCAGATCTCTGCTGTGTAGTTGCATTCTTCGAGGAGATGATTTGTTGTTTCTTCCTTAGCTTGACAGAGGTGGCATCGTGATGGGCCGATAAATCCCCTTTTCCTTAGGTTTTCCGAAGTTAGGATTCGGTTGTGAAGTACTAACCATTTGAAAATTTTAATTTTTGGCCATTGGGGGATGCTCCAAAGCTTATCCCATTGTTGCACGGGATCTTCTTGGTCCTGGTCCGCGATGTAATGTTATACTTATTTCAAGTTGAATTCCCCGCCATATTTTTGTCCCCATCTCAGTTCGTCCTCTTCTTCCAAGACTGCAATTTTCCTTTTCCCCAGTTCCTCCTCCACCTCTTTCACGCTTGCTGCGGTCCTTTCTCTATTTTGTGAACTGATATTGTCCCAGATTCTCCATCTGTTGTGATTTGTTTCCCGTTTCTAGTAATGGTAGACTCTGGTTTTTCCTTGCACGATCATGTCCTGTTGGAGTTCCTCCTTGTTCGGATTTTCCATTCAAGGTTCCTATTGCCAAGCATCCTCCCAAAATCTGGTTGGTTTTCCATTCCTCACTGTTATAGCAAGATTTGCCTCACCATTGCTATCTTGCACAGAGGGCCTTTTTCCATTTCCCTATGCAGACTTTTTATCCCTTTTTGATGAATCCAGTGCTAAAAATATACATTTTTCCACATATACGCTCCCTAACTGCTATGCAAGATGCGTATACGCTTGTCGCTCCATTACAACTTGCGTATATCAGGATTTGTGCCAAAAAATACAAAATGAGGCCGATTTTTCATGTCACGACAAAAGACCTCTGATCCTTGGCCTTCCATATATCGGAAACATTTCGACTCGACCCTTTAGTTGCATCCTGGAGGCTATAAGAGCACAATTTCGAACTATGGAAAAGGAGGTGAAAGCATTCAACTTTGAGAGCAAAGTTACTCTGGAGAAATTACTTCATATTGAGTCTGCATCCCTTTGTCCCTCAAGTCTGAACACAATGTTCA
>ML802499.1:54281-75980 GCA_009831015.1 Picea engelmannii
TATTAGTTGCTTGACTTAGGTATCTCATATGTTACTTGCAGGGGTTATTCTGCTTGTACCCTGAGTTAGATAAGGGTCGGACATCACACAACCTTTATGGAGGATTACCTCTCCGGGGGGATCTGACCGACTGGTTGTTAAGCCCATGAGCGCCCTTATAACTGATTTTGTTACCTCCAAACTTTAGCGGGGAGTCTTAGGTCCCTCTTGGACGAGACATACCTTCTTTGGAGAGGGAGGCCACTCAACCACTTTAGCCCGTTTGCATGCATATTGACCGTTTGACTTTTTGGTATGCTCTTTGACTACTAGTTGGCCATAGGATATATATATTGTGGAAGAGTCATAAGTCGTCGTGGAGTCGGACCAACTTCCTCGCAGGTCCCATCGGTTGTTACAGTTACCACCAGTTTTCGAGTCCTTGCCTCCTAAAAGGCGTATAATTATTAGTAGTGGTACACACACATCCACTTTTCAGACTTGTGATCCTGCAAGGATGAGTACCGAGTCTAGTCTTCAAAACACTGGGAGTTCTTCGACTCACAATCCCACTATAATTAATGACACTCCTTCGACACCTGCAGCCGCTATAGTTGAAGTGCCGGAGGCTTACACCGGTACTATGGCTCGGCCTGTAGTTAATGCTTCATATCTTGTCTCAAACGCTTTTGGAGGTTTTGGCCACTCGTCGAGTTACAATGTTCAGACCATCCCCATGGCTTCTAGTCCATTTTCTTATGGTATGCCTAACTTTGCCTCGAGTTTTCAACTGCCATCCCAGTTGCTAACCATAACGTTAGCCTTGGACTTGGGGGCACTACACCTCCTTACACTCCTTCCCCGTTTGGTGGTTCTCATATTCACCAAGCAAATCCTAATGTAGGGAGTGTCCCTATTCTTAACCTTAGGTCTAATCCCTCTACGGATGGATGGAACAACCCAGCCGGCGGACAAGTTCTACCCTATATCCCTATCCCCTCGGTGCCGATTCCAACCAATAATTTTGGCATGACGAATCCACTTCAATCCTCCATGTTCCCACCTAGAGGAGGTCAATATTACACTTTGGGCAACCCCCAACCTGGATCTAATCCGGTTGGGAGAAATTTTAACAACACCCAACTTGGATCTAATCCAACTGGGGGCAATTTTCATAACCCTTATCGGAACATTCTTGCCAGAATGATGCCCAATCCATCTTCTACGAGTTAGCCCAAAAGAGGGTCTTATAATTCTGGACAAGGTTTTGGTCCTCACCAGAATCTTGGATGGAATGCAGTTCCTAACACACCATCTTTCGCGGGAGGATGGGGTTAGGTGTCGTAACCCCGTATTCCCTTTTTGGCCACGCTTAATCTGCCAAATTTGTCTAAACTAATGAATGAATTGGTGAGTCATGACCCCACACGACCCCCTGTCCCTACCAAACTTCCATCAGACATTCCAAAGTTTGAGGGTAAGAATGGCGAAGACCCTGGCGATCACGTCACTACTTTTCACCTTTGGTGCTCATCGAATTCTATGAACCATGATTCTATTACGTTACAATTGTTTCAGTGCACTCTCATTGGAGTGGCATCACAATGGTACATTGAGCTACCTAAGGGGACATATGGGTCATTCCATCAGTTGGTGCTAGCCTTTCTCAATCACTTTCAACTACTCATTCGTTATGATGCTGTCCTTGAACTTTTGTCAACTTTACGCCAGAATACCGACACTCACATCTCGGACCATATCCAGGAATGGCATAGGCGAAGGCGGTTGGTTAAGACTCCTATACCCCCGACCTTTCTTCTAGAATGGTTCCTAAAGTCTTTACACACTCCTATTTCAAAGGACGTTGCTACTTCCGGGGTATTCAGCGAGGAAGAAGCTATCCTTAGAGCCCAACAATTTGATTTGATCTATGCTCAGTATGGAATGTTATGCCACCTTCTTCCAGATGCACCATGAACAAATCATGATCCTAGAAAAACTCCCGGACCTCATACCGATGGCATTGTAGGGTCTGCCAATGTAAATTCCATGGACTCGACAACGAAGTCTGCTGGAGGGCCAACCTCGTCTGGCTCCTCCAAACCCACCCAATCGACAGATGTACATTCTGTGCAATCGTCAAAGAACCCAAATGGTGACCAACAACCAGATGGGAATAAAAGGAAAGGACAAAATAATTGTAAGGGTGGGAATAATAATAATAATAAACCCAAGGACAAAGACAATAATGGGAAACATAATGATAATGCTAGAGAGGGTAGGAAAGAGAAGTGTAAGGTGAAGTTTCCTTGTAAACTTTGTACCGATGACCACCTCACCTACTTGTGCCCCAAACTTGCGGAGGCTGCAAGGCTTTTAAATCTACCACTCGCTGTGATGACGAATCATTTCCCACACAACCAACACTTAGCCTCGAGTTCTTCGAGCGCCGGAAATGCGCCTGGTGGAAGTCAAAACCCACCATCGCAAGATGGCGATCATGTTTGCATAAATATGGTCGACATGAAAATTGATATAGCCACCCACTCTCAAGATTATAGCACTTCAAAAGCTAGTACCAACCTAGAAGCTTCTCCTCCACCCCTGGAGACGAAATTACAGATCGAGAAACTAGAGCCACTGCCTCATATTTCGAAAGGAGTACTCAAGCGCTCTACCCACAACCCTAATGCTAGAGCCACCCAAAAATATTCTATTGTTGAAGATCTGGGCCAAAACCCTTGTGCAATGTCGGCTTTGGAGGTACTCTAGACGTGTCCATCATAGAGGAATGCCTTACTCTTTGCCTTAGGAGCTCTAGAGCCTTGTGGCTCGAAAGTCATCAAATTTGATGTCATGGATGTGCAACCTCGCTTACCATACCATGTGGTTTTTCAAATCCACGTGGAGTATTCCAAGTATACTATCAAACGAGCGGTCGTTGATGAAGGTGCTGCCAATTGCGTGATGTCCCTGGTCTGTTGGAAAGCTATCGATTCTCCGACCCTTTCCAAGTTGTCGAACATGTTGACTGCATTTGATGGTCATTCCTTCCGCCCTCATGGTATTCTCCCCGCCTTTCCAGTCGAGTTAGGTGGAAAGATGGTAGAGGTGGAATTAGAGGTAGTGGATGCACCTCTCGATTATAACTTGTTACTAGGTCGCAATTGGACCTATGCTATGGTCGATGTCGTATCGTTCGTTTTCTATGTGCTTTGTTTTCCTCATTAGGGGGAGATTGTGACGATCGACCAGTTATCCTTTGTGTACTCTAGTCCTAACGCATCTGTTGGACCGTTGATCCCTGTGATCGACAATTCTCAGCCGACAACTAAGAATATTGGTGTCAGAATGTATTCTTCCCTCATGGGTACTTTTGACTTCTCGGCACCGATTCACCACGTTTACGCCATGTCTAGTAGGCCTGCTTCAACAGAGAGGTCCATTCCTTTCCGCACTTCCTATTTTAGTGATCCTTGGACCTTACCTTCCCCGACTTCTTCGATTGAAGGTCAGTCACATGCTGGCATGGCTATGCCACTATCGACAACGGAGATTGCGTATCAAGCTATCCTTGACTCTTCCGCCGATCCTTATCCCGTTACCTCGCAGACGGACGAGGAGGATCCCGTTCTTAGGTCCATATGGGCCACTTCGTTATCTTGTTCACATGATTTCTTAGATGAGACTTTGCCTTCGGATGAAGCCATCCTCGAAGCCATGAATGTTTCCAAGAGACCTTGGGATGATATGCATCATCGATCTTATTTTCTACCAAGTCTTGAAAGAATCGAGCAAGATGATTTTCGATCTACCTTGAGTGAGATAGTCGGTCACGCCGTAGTTCCACTTGATACGCATGATATTTATGCCGAAGGAAATATGGCAAGTATTTCTCCTATCGTCTCGATCAACATCTTTCGTAACCTTGGAAAAATTGAGAACGTAAATATAGGTGTGGATTGTTTGCCATAAGAGATTCTGATGTACACCAACCTCTTCAAAGAATTTTGAGATGTATTCACTTGGTCATATGAGGAGATGCCAGGGATCGATCCTCGCATTGTCGAACATGAAATTAGAACTTATTCGGATGCTAAACCTGTTCGACAACGTCTTAGAGTTGTTAATCCTAGGAAGGCCCCCACTATTAAGGCAGAGGTGGAGAAGCTACCTAATGATGAATTCATCTACCCGGTTCCCTTGACTGAATGGGTATCCAACCCTGTTTCTATGAATAAAAAGAAAGGAACCATCCATGTGTGTATGGACTTTCGTGACCTGAACAAAGCTTGTCCTAAAGATAACTTCCCCACGCCTTTCATTGATCAGATTCTCGATGAGTGTACAGGAAGCGAAATATTTTCCTTTATGGACGAATTTTCAGTATATAACCAAATCCAGATCAAACCTAAGGACCAACACAAGACGACATTTACATGTCCTTGGGGTACTTTTGCATACTGGAAAATGCCTTTCAGCCTAAAAAATGCCGGAGCAACCTTACAACATGCCATGACTTTCACTTTTCATGATCTCAAGCATATAGTTAAATCTTACCTCGATGATCTTGCTGCTCACTCTCGCAAGAGAGTGGATCATGTCACACACCTTCGGCTAGTTTTTGAAAGACGTCGTTACTATAGAATCCGGTTAAACCCTCACAAATGCATCTTTTGCGTTAGGTCTGGCTGTCTCTTAGGATTTTTATTTTGTGAGACTGGGATCATGGTAGATCCTCTTAAGGTTGAGGCAATACTTCAATTACCTCCCCCGCGCATGATTAGACAACTTCAAGGTTTATAGGGAAAAGCTAACTTTCTGTGTCGGTTTATAGTGAATTATGCCAATATCATTAAGGGTTTCATGCGCCTGCTGAAGAAAGACACCCCGTTTTTTTGGGATGAGCGAGCTGAGGAGTCTTTTGATGCCTTAAAGAAATCCTTGGTATCAACTCCTCTGCTGAAATCTCCTGATTATAATAGAGATTACTTTTTATATATTGTCATGTCCCAAGAGACAATTGGGATGGTTCTAGTTCAGGAAGATGATGAGCTCCATGAGCATGTCATCTACTATCTCAGTCGAAATTTAGTTGGTCCTGAGCTTAATTACTCTGACGTCGAAAATATAGCTTTGGCTGCCGTTCACGTAGTCCAACATTTACGACACTATATATTGCTTTGCAAGACTACTATAGTCACTGATGTTAATACATTTCCATATGTTCTCACTAGGCATATCATAGGCGGGAAATATAATAAATGGATTGTCATCTTACAAGAATTTGATCTCGACTTTGCTTCAGCCAAGTCCAAGAAGTCATTAGTTTTTGTAGAGTTAATATTCGATTTCCCACGATTAGACGAAGATGTTATCCATGTCGATTCGTTTGCAGATGAGCACATTTTCCTTGTCTCGTCGTCTGACCCCTGGTATGGAGACATTGTTTTATATCTTCAAACCTTGAAGTTCGCTCAGCATCTCTCGTGAGATGATCAACAAAGAGTTATATACCAACCCAAAATTTATACCATCGTCGACGACACTTTATATTGCAGAGGAATAAATAGTATCTTACGGTGTTTCTTAACTCACGAGGAAGCTAAGTTAGTCCTAAATGACTGCCACAAAGGGGCTTGTGGTGGTCACCTATCTGGGCTTGCGACAACCCAAAAAATCCTACGAGCTGGTTACTTCTGGCCCACCATATTTAAAGATTGAATTGAAGCGATTAAGAAGTGTCACCCTTGCCAAGTGTTCACTCGAAAAATGCGCTCACACCCAACCCCTCTGCACCCAGTCATTACTGTCGGTCCCTTCATCAAGTGGGGGGTAGATTTCGTCAATTGCAACCCAACTTCGGCTGGGGGGAATCCACACATCATCGTGGTTGTCGACTACTTTACCAAGTGGGCCAAAGCCATGCCTACTATAAAATCTGATGGAAAGACTGCAACCTTCTTCGTGTTCAACCAAATTATCGCCTGGTTCGGTATCCCGAGTGAGATTGTCACTGATCATGGTAGTCACTGATCATGGTAGTCATTTTCAGAATGAAATGATGGTAGAACTAGAGTCTAAGCTGGAGTTTAAACATGTTCACTCATCTCCTTATTACCCCCAGGGAAATGGGCAAGTAGAGGTCGTCAACAAGTCTCTCAAGACCATTTTGCGAAAAACTGTCAGTTAGAGTAATTCCAATTGGCACATCATACTGTATCCCGCGCTTTGGGCATACCGAACCTCAGCTAAGACTGCCATCAGTTTTTCCCCTTTTCAGTTAGTGCACGGTATGGAGTCGATACTTCCAATTGAATCCGAAATCCCTTCTTTCAAATTGGAAATCGAGCTCCTACCTGACACTTTAGATTTAGAGCGACGCCTAGTGCACCTAGAGAGTCTTGACGAGCAGCGTCGAGACCCCTTTACAACTATTGAGGCAAACAAAAAATATGTCAAGGTTCAGTACGACAAGTCTGTCTGTCCCCAGTTGTATACCGAGGGTGACTTGGTCCTTTTGTATGACCAAGCCAAAGAACCGCTAGGGGAAGTCAAGTTTAAACCCATGTGGCATGGTCCTTATATCGTGCGGCGTGTTCTAGAAAAAGGAGCCTATGAATTGGAAGATTATGAAGGTAAGAAATTGGTCGAGCCCTGAAATGGGCTCTACTTGAAAAGGTATTACACTTAAGCCCTGGGCTTGAGCGAAACCCTTTGTATACTAATGTAAATTTAGTGTATATACATTTTTTTTCTTTTTGTCTTCGACTTGCTTATCGAGTTTTCCCTTTTGGTTGGCAGATGTCAACGGAGTCGTCGGTCTACCTAGGATTCGCAGACGAAGCTAGTTGTCATACACGAAACTTGGCTTCCTCCGCTGTTATAGCAATATTTGCCTCACCATTGCTATCTTGCACAGAGGGACTTTTTCCATTTCCCTATGCAGACTTATCAACCCCTTTTTGATAAATCCAGAGCCAAAAATATATATTTTTCCACATATACGCTCCCTAACTGCTTTGCAGGATGCGTATACGCTTGCTACTCCACTACAACTCGCGTATATCGGGATTTTTTCTAGAAAATACAAAATGAGGTCGGGTTTCCATGTCATGACAGAAGATCTCTGATCTTTGGCCTTCCATATAATGGAAACATTCCGACTCGACCCTTCAGTTGTATTCTGGAGGCTATAAGAGCACAATTTCGAGCTATGGAAAAAGAGGAGAAAGCATTCAACTTTGAGAGCAAAGTTACTTTGGAGAAATTACTTCATATTGAGTCTACATCCCTTTGTCCCTCAAGTCTGAACACAGTGTTCAGCCCCCAAGCTCTTTCCTTATTGTCGAGAGGACCTCATTACCTCTTTTCTATGAGCTTGCCTTTGGTGGAGGATTGAAGTGGTGGAGACCCAGTTGGAAGGAACTTGGTTTCTTGGTTTCGAACCATGCYGACACGAAATTCTATAATGTTGATACTTCTGTTGATCAATTATTAATAGAAATACTCCTTTCCCATCCTATCGATATCTTGCAAATATATGATTATTATCCATGGGCATGTTTGTAATGTTTATTAATGGATTGTGTTATCTGATGTGCTAACTCATTTTATATATTGTCACTATATACTTGCATCGCTTTTTTGTTGAGAACTTCTTGCAGGTGTAAAGCTTTGGGTCAAAGTGCTCAACGGTGGAATGACATCAAACGATTGGATCGAGGTAGGCTTCTTCCTCGCATTGCACATTAATTTATATAGCACATGTTGGAATTGAGGCTATTTCTGCAGTCATACATGTCTGTTGTGGTTTACCCTTGGCCATAGAGAGTTTTTCCCTCGTAACATCCGTTTGGGTGATTTACTCACCTGAGGGTCTACTGGTGCATTCAGGTGGCATATGCCTAGGGCCATCCATGAACAATGTGGCCGAATATAGCACCATCATATAACTTTTGCACGATGCTATCTCACATGGTATTCACTCTCTAGAGGTTCGCCTAGATTCTTAGTTAATCGTTTGTCAATTGAACGACCGTTACCGTGTGCGTGATCCGACGTTACTCCGTCGATTCCTACGGGTACGCCTTTTAGAATGACAATTTGATTTTATTACATACTTCCACATTCCTAGAATTTCTAATCATATATCCGATGCCTACGCTAATTATGTTTCAGATTGGCATTTGTCACATTAATAAAGCAAGGAAGACCATTAAATCAATGTACACATTTTAAGGTATGAGTAAAGCCGAAGATCCCTTTTTATATATTTCCAAAAAATATGGTGTTTATATTACAAAAATTGGGGCTAAAACCCTCAAAATACATATACAACCGATATACATGTCCCATGACATCTATGCCTGTGGCGCCAGATGTGTATCATGATATAAACCATGGCGTTTGCGAGATTCCAGAAGAGTCATACCCATGCTCTAGGTACACCGACAACCTGCCGCTGCATGGCTTCAAGTAGATCCTCCACCTGAACCATAGGAATCCTCTGTGTTAGACAAGACAGGTTACCCTGCATGTTTTGTAGGACTCTCTCTGCTTCTCCTCCCACTGCCTCATCTCCCCAGTGCCTCCGCCTATGTCGTAGGAATCCTTCTGGACGTTGCGGACCCACATCTGCAATTACACAAGTATCTAATTAATAACACCATGCAAAAATATTTTTTGTCCTCTTTAATACAAAAATACAAAAAAAATGAAATATATAATTTTTTTTACCTATGGCACCGTAGGCAGCTCCTGGTGGAAGTGACATATCATGATCTCCTTTGAAATCGATTCCCGCATAGGGATAGTCCTCCAGAGCTATGATTTGTCTCCGCCACCTGAAGAAAACATCATCATTGTAGGGTGTCACCACCCTACCTCCCCCTTGCCATTTCATGACCTTGATCCATTGCGCCATAGCCAAATCACGTGGTCCTCTAGGAATGATCTCCACTCTAGGTCCCAAACTTGGGACTCGCTCGAAAAAGAAGCTGCAAAGGATAGAGGCAAACTTGAAGTTTCATTTCGCCCCCTGCTTGCACTCTGTCAACTGACCTTTCATGTTGGTCAACAGTGAGGTACACCAGTCGTAGACAGTGGGTCTCGCACACTCCAGAGCGTAAAACATAAGTGGTTTTGATGCTTGATGCAACGAGGTCGATCCTATGATCTTGGTAAGCACGAGCACAATAATCTTCAAGCTGAGGTTACCTATAGCCCAAATAGGGATTTGACTTCCCACCATGGGAATCCCTGCAACACAGTGGGCCTTGATGTATTCTTCGACCTTCAACCCACTCCCTGCCCTGCGAGACTTGAGGTCCACAAACTCTCCTTGGCGTGAAAGTCCAGTCAAGAAGTAGATGTCCTCTACTTTGATCCTTAATGGTTGTCCATCAAGGATAAAGCTCTCACTATCGGGATCCCAATATCTCACCAACAATTCCAACAACCTTACTTGGGCCCTCATGCCTTTGAGAGTCCAAAACTTGTATAAACCACATCTTTTTAAAGTCGCTTGAGCCACCGTATCTCGATCCATTGCTGCATCTACCTCCTCATGCTCTCACTCTCTCCATTCCAACACCATCCTTCAAAAAACCAAATCATTTTTGAGTTAGAAACATCTTTTTTTTTGCCTTTTGCACACGTATACGTGGTTTATTTACAAACAGTCGCGGGTAGGGCCTTATATACGCCCCCTGTAATTCAAACATGAGTGTATAAATAGTCGTATACGTGACCTATTCAAAGAGACCCGCGTATACCGAAAAACCCAATTTGCGCCCTTAAAAACTAACAAAATAGAACCTAACTTAAAATTGTAAACCACTGAAATTGAAGAGGATGGGATAAAGAGTTACCTAGTCCAGGCGGTGCGTGATTCCATTTCCTATTGCTCCCGTGATCGCCGCTTGAATTCTGGAGGTGTTTTAGTCCAAATTGCACTGTTTGGGTAAAAATGAAAATGATACAGTAAATTTTGATTTTATTACTATTTATAAGCCATTTTTTACCCACTTGATATAGTTTTATGCTATTGTTTTGTTTAAAGGTCTAATTCAAGAATGGTTTTAAGCTGGTTTTTGTAGTTTTGACTCAATTTTCTTGCGGATTTCAATGTCATGGTTGGCCGTTTGTCTCCTTGGGCAAGTATATTCATAACCTAGCATATAGGATAGCTATCTACTCCATCGTGCAATTTTTTGTGCATTATTCTTCGACTATTGCTTTTACGCCTTAGGTACGAACCCATTTATTGCGATGCATAAACCTGCATCAGCTTTTAATAACATCGTTAATAAATGGTAGAGACTTACCAAACATGGGTACCCTAGTTAGAACCTCTTTGTCATTTGGCGCCCTTACCGAGTTTTTCCTTAGGATCGGGAGTCCATTATAATTCAATACGTGACTTTACAATGAGCCTCATTTCTCATTCATGCACACACGACCTTATTACCCACAGACTCCCAATAACGAGTCTCAGTTAAGCTCTTTTCCGACTCATCCAAAAATTGAAAAGATCGCCGAGTGATTTGTCCCTTTCACACTCGTTAAAATTGGATTTGAAAGATCATGAGTCCTAGTTAAGCTCTTTTCCAACCCGCTATCAAAAGTAGAAAAGATTTTCGAGTGAACTTGTCTTTTTTACACTCATAAATTGGATTTGAAAAGACGTCTATTTGGCACAAGTCTACCCCTTTTTCACACCAAATAGACTAAAATATATAAAAAGGGACATTTTTTGGCGTTAAGTTGTGATTGCATCTCATGCCCTCGCTTATTGTATTGAGCCTTTAGCCAGTTCTCGCTTTGCGTTATAAACCGTTGCCTAAGCAATTTACATCCTGAACCAAGCAAAACCTTGTTTTTATCCTTCGCAATTTGACACTCTATACCCTGGAGGGAACATCACCCCGAGTGTCCATCTCCTGCATGCATTTCCTTGCATTGAGCATAGGTACCTTCCACTACTGGAACTAGTTTTGCTTACTTGCGACACTCGTTCCCTCCTCTATATCATAGCATTAATTTGTTATGAAAAAAAAAAAAAAGATGGGTGGGAAGGGGATACTATATTGTAATTGGCAGCAACCGTGTCGCCTTTGAACATAGAACAAAGTTATTGAGTCATTGTGTCATCATAATTTTGGGTTTAGCATGGTCTTAGGAAGCTGATCCCGCTACAAAGTTTTCTCTACCGATTGGTTACTCTTCCAGTCCCTATAGAGAACGTTATTGATGCCTCCTGCATCCAATTGTCACATCATTGAGTCCATGCTGCTGGAGTTCACCATATGTCTCATGCTCTTGTTCAAAGGAAGTCTATCAACCTATGTCAGCCACTCCTCAGAAATCTTGACTTTGCATGTCGACCATACCCTTAGTTTGTCTCAGAATCACATGATACTTTGGTCTTATCATGCACCTTGGCCCTACTTTCATCATTGGTAGGTCACCTTGAACCCAACAATCGACATTGGTTGTTGACTGGATGGTTTCCCTTGTGTTTGACGACAAGACATATATTCACACTTTGGGATTCATGCAGTGTCTTGGATGCCATTAGCCTTATTGGTGGTTTCCTCGCCTTTGTCAACAATTTTTCATCTTTGGCTGCTATTCAGAGGGTCCTTTTCGTGTACCGCTTGCATTTGGAACACACGAAAGATGCACAGGGTCGTTGGTTCGTGAACATGTTCTTCGTTCGATCTCCACCAAATCATGAAGCTCCTACTTTGTTCCTCGTGCTAACTGATGAGAGATGCCTCAATTCTCTCCTCTTAACAGGTCTCCTTCCATCGACTTCAGCTCATTTATTCTGGATATGGGACCTAGAGTTTTATGAGTAGCTTGAGGCTTGCAGTCATTAGTGGCAGGCTTTCTCGCCATTGACAGATGGGAATACATCAATGTCTCCTAATCAATGGATCTCTCAAGTGTTCGACACCAACTCCTTTATTCACATTTGTAGAGATGTACTCAGTGCCTTGATACCTACTTTCATCACCGGTAGGTTGTCTCGCGTTTGTTAACAGTATACTTCAATGACCGGTAATCAAACGATGTCACATCATGTTCAACCTCAACTCATTTATTCACATGATGTAGACTTGCACCATTGACAGATAGTGTAGAAGACTTGAAGACATCACTATGTGGCCGCAGCTTTCCTGAGCTGCTGCTTCCATTTCATTAGACCAATACCTATTTGACTTCAATGATCACGGGAGATCAGATTGTACTACATGGTATATAGATATCTTCAGATTGATTTTTGAGACTGCTTTCACTGGGCCTTGTTCATGTCTATGACAAATTTTGGCATACAACCGCATTTGTATTTGCCTATTTATGGCCATGAACACTTGCTTGGTATATTTTTCACATGGATTTGCATTGTATTCTTCGCAGCCATGTATGCAAAGTTAGTACATAATGTAATGAGCAATTGAGTTCGTCCAGCTGGTTCTCTACCGCTCTACTTCTGGGTTATTTATAATGTATTTCGGTCATCGCAGATACTCCTCTGATCTCACACATTAGGGGGCATCTGTTATAGCAAGATTTGCCTCACCATTGCTATCTTGCACATAGGGCCTTTTTCCATTTCCCTATGCAGACTTTTTATCCCTTTTTGATGAATCCAGAGCTAAAAATATACATTTTTCCACATATATGCTCCCTAACTGCTATGCAAGATGTGTATGCGCTTGCTGCTCCATTACAACTTGCGTATATCAGGATTTGTGCCAAAAAATACAAAATGAGGTTGGGTTTCAATGTCATGAAAAAAGACCTCTGATCCTTGGCCTTCCATATACCGGAAACGTTCTGACTCGGCCCTTCAGTTGCATCCTGGAGGCTATAAGAGCACAATTTCGAAGTATGGAAAAGGAGGAGAAAGCATTCAACTTTGAGAGAAAAGTTATTCTGGAGAAATTACTTCATATTGAGTCTACATCCCTTTGTCCCTCAAGTCTGAACACAGTGTTCAACCCCCAAGCTCTTCCTTTATTATGGAGAGGACCTCTTTTCCTCTTTCTCATGAGCTTGCCTTTGGTGGAGGATTGAAGTGGTGGGGACCCATTTGGAAGGAACTTGGTTTCTTGGTTTCGAACCGTGCCGACACGAAAGTCTATAATGTTGACACTTTTGCTGATCAATTATTAATAGAAATACTCCTTTCTCGTCCTATTGGTGTCTTGCAAATATATGATTATTATCCATGGGCATGTTTGTAATGTTTATTAATGGATTATTCTATCTGATGTGCTAACCCCTTTTATATCATCACTATATACTTGCTTTGCTTGTTTGTTGAGAACTTCTTGCAGGCATAAAGCTTTGGGTCAAAGTGCTCAACGATGGAACATCATCAAACGTTGGATCGAGGTAGGCCTCTTTCTTGTATTGCACATTAGTTTATATATCGTATGTTGGAATTGAGTTGATTTTTGTAGTCATACCTGTCTGTTGTAGTTTACCCTTAGCCATAAAGAGTTTTTCCCTTGTAACACTCACTTTCCAAAAGCTGTGTGTCTGGATCCAGGTTTTGTTGTGCCAAGCTAGATTCCATATGGCTGATCCCTCCCTGGTGCCCCTAAAGAAGATTCGGTCCTGGTCGTTTATGTCCGGGGCATACTTGGCCTTCCAGAGGTTTACCCACGATGTAGAAGTTTCGTTTACCCATCACCACTAGAGTTTCACCCTGTATGCGTCATTGGTTACTTGTGGGTCTTGTAGCCCCAAGCCACCTTTGCTTTTTGGTTTGCAGACCTTATCCCAGGCCACCAGGGCCCATTTTTTCTTTGTTTCGACTTCACACCATAGGAAGTCCCTTTGGATGGTTCTTATTTTTTGTAGTATTCCTTTGGGGGCTGGAAATACAGACATCATATAGGTTGGAATTGCCTGCAAAACTAACTTGCTCAATATGATTCTCCTTGCTAGATTGAGGGATCTGTACGTCTAGTTTTTCACCCACTCTTGTAACTTCTTGATCATTCCCTCCCATGTTGACTTTTTGTATGCTCTGTCTGTTAGGGGGATGCCCAAGTACTTGGTTGGGAGTGTTTTGTGTTCAAAACCCAAAATATTGGTCAGGTTTCTTTGGATTGCTAGGTTGGTGTTGAAGAAGTAGATCATAGATTTGGAGTGGTTGATCTCGGCCCCTGAGGATTCCCCAAACTCTTCTAAGATTCTTTTATAGGATTTTGCTTCCTTGACTATGGGTGTGCCATGGAGTAAGGTGTCTTCCATGAACTGTTGGTGTGTGGAAGTAGGGTAGTTTTCAAAGAGTTTGATGCCTATTATTTCTCATGTTGCTGTTGCACTTTTTATGCTTCGACTGAGACCTTCCATCATCAGAATGAAAAGGAAGGGGGAAAGTGGGTCTCCTTGTCAGATGCTTCTCGTAGGCCAGAAAGGTTTAGCTGGGGCTCCATTTATTAGGAGCGAGTAACTTGTCGTGGACACTAGGTTGATAATCTAGCTGATCCAGTGCTAGGTGAAACCAAAGGCTTCTAGAGTCTTGACCATGTAGTGCCAACTAATTTTGTCATAATATTTTTCTAGGTCCAATTGTATTATCCTTCCCCCTCTCCTTTAAATTTCAGGGTGTGGATTAGTTTGTGGGCATGGATGATGTTGTCCATGATTTGTCTTCCTTCCATGAAACTCGCCTGTTCTTGTGAAATCAGTGTGGGTAGGAGGGGTTTCAATCTATTGGCTATGACTTTGGAGATTATGTTGTAAACAACATTGCATAGAGTTATGGGTCTGTATCGATCAAGGGTCCTGGCGTAATTTTCTTTGGGGATTAGAGTAATCATTGTAGCATTTAGCGCTTTGAGAATGGAGGATGTCTATCTGGAGTCCTCCACTACCCTATAAATGTCATGTTTGACTACTTCCCAACAGGCTTTGAATAATTCCACTATGAAACCATCTAGGCCCGGGGCTTTCCTGTTGGGCATCTCCTAGATCACTTGGTCAATTTCCTCTGTAACAATGGGTTTGTTTAAGTTGTTATTTTGTTCCTCAGTGACTAGATGAGGGATGTGCTGAGTTATCCTTTGGATGACCTTCGTTCTATCTTTGTTGGGTTCCTAGGCTATCCCATGGAAGTGATTTAACATAGTATTTTCAATCTCCTTGTGGGATTATCTCTCAATCCCATCCCGATCCTTAATTTTTAGGATTTTATTGTGGGTTCTTCTGGCAATGGTTCCTCTATGAAAAAACTTGGTGTTCCGCTCACCTTCCCTTAGCCATCTGATTCGGGACTTTTGTCACCAAAGAGTTTCTTCCTGCTGGCATCTAGCTTACCATTCCTGGGTCATCTGGATCTCTTCCTTTTTTCGATCCTCTGTGTAGCCTTCGACTATGCATATTTCCTGGAGTTTTCTCATTTTGTCTTCAATATTTTTTTTGTCTTGGTTTATATTTCCAAAGATTTCCTTTTTCCACTCCTTGAGATTATATTTGATGTGCTTTAGTTTCTTATAGAGTTTGAACATCCTTGTCCCTTGCTCTGCTTGTTCCTCTCGCCACCACTGTTTGATATTCTCCTTGAAAGTGGGGTGTTCGATCCAAAATTTCTCAAATCTGAAAGGTCTATTCTTCGATGTGGTTTGGAAATCTGCTTCCAATTGGATTGACCAGTGATCAGACCCTCCCCAGGGGAGGATGCTGCAGTCTAAGGTTGACCCCTGTAGAATGATAGGCTCTGAAACTAAGAATCTGTCTAGTCTTGTCGCTACCTGATGTTTATTCATCTGTTTATTGTTCCAGGTGAATTGTCCATTGTTAGTTTTGATGTCCACCATCTCCACTGTGTCTATGAACATTGAAAAATCTTTCGCATCTCTATCCAATCTTCTTGTACCTCCTTTTTTCTCCGCAAGTGACGTGATGATGTTGAAGTCCCCTGCCAGGATCCAGTGGAGGTTGCTGGATCGAGTATTTAGGTATAGAACCATTCTTCTCTTTTCCTCTAGCATCCGAGGTCCATACACATTGGTGCACAGAATCACCTCTGTATTTCCAATGATTTGCATGCTAACCGAAAGTGTGTGCCTAGTAGCTTTGGCTGCTATTAGGCTCATCACTTGTGGGTTCCACAAGGTGAGAATACCTCCTTCCATCTGTTTTCCTTTGACCACCACCATCTTGTACTTGCTCCAGTGTTTTTTGTTGATCGTTTCCATTTTGTTTGTAGTGCATTTTGTCTCTTGGATGAAACATAGGTCCAGTTGTTCCTTCCTAAGTATAATTTTGAGGATCCTCTGCTTTCGCGGGCTGTTTAGGCCTCTTATATTCCATGTTATAATCTTCATTTAAACATGTGGCAGGGAGTTGGGGCAGAGCTTCTTGATCTTACCTGAGTTTATCAACAATGCTCCAAGCTCCTGTAGGGCTACGCTATTTGATTTCCTTCCTTTTTCCCTTCTCGTCTGCTTGGGTGAGAGCTGTGGTTGCCCCTTGATGGATTTGATTCCTAGGTGTCCTATCTCACCATGTGTGCGCTTGAACCCTTTGGAGTTTTCTTCCTCCCTTAGGAGGAACAGGTCATGGATGCAGTCCAGTTGCTCCGTTGGCACGTTGTCTACTCCCTGCCTCTTCCATTGTTCCAATATGTTTGGGAGATCTATCCCTTCCCTTTCCACAAGGTCTCTAAGATCAGGGTCCTCCATGCTTACTTCGCTTGGGGTCATGTCTGGATCTCCGCCTGCTTCCTACATGGGGGTGTTGGCATCTCTGGTTTTTCCATCCATAGGAGTTGCACTACCCCCTATTCCTTCTTGTTACTTGAGCTATTTGTGGGCTCATTTGTTGCTTGTTCTCTGGCTTCTTGAGATTTTTCTAATTCCTTTCCTCCTTCCACCCCTTTGTTGGTTTTGTCCCATCCTTTTGTTCTATTGTTGGCCTCCGGGTTGATCCCTGTTGGGGTCTTACTTGCTTTATTGTTAGGTTTGTTTATGTGGTTCAACTTTATAAACCCATCTTCATCATGCTGTGGTTTGGTGATTTCCGCTTCTTGTTTTTTATTGAGAGGACATTCTCTGATTAGGTGTCCATGTTCGTGACATCTTCTGCATCTGAAGGGGATCTGCTCGTAGTCTATGTTTTGTATCCATTCCTCATCCCTGAATTCCAGACTTATGGCTTATAGGAGTGCTCCCGACACATCCATCTCTATGCAGATTCTTGCATAGGATGTATATCTACCTTTTAGGGTGGCTTCTAAAGTCTTCACATACTTTCCCAGTTTGTTCCCTATTGCTTTGAAGGTAGAGGGTAGCCAGTAATCTAATGACATGGAGTAAAATCTCATCCAGACAAGTACATTTTTGAAAGTCTCTTTTTCTGGGGAGAAGTTTTCCTTCTAGGGCCGTATGTACAGTCTTGATGAGGCGTGGAAGTATGCCCCCCCCTCAAAGATCGTATCCTTGTCTTCCAGGTTCATGAATACCATTGTGAAAAAACCTTTCGAGCCCAGGTGGAGCTCCACTTCTCCGCTTGGCTTCCAGTGATATTTAATCTAGTTGCACAACGTTCTTTCTGTGGGCCACAAACCCATAAACTTGCAAATTAGCACATGCGTCTTCATCTGGTCCCTGTAGAGTTGAGTTTGCGGGTCCTCCAGGATTACCTTGGGTATCATTGTTGTTTTAGCTTTACATGGGTTGCGCCCTTCTGCCACATTGGGTCTCGCTGTTTCTTGCACAACATTTTGAGTTTCTCCGGCTTCTTCCCCCATGCAATCGCTTTTTCCCTGCTTTCTTTTCTGACTCTTTTCTAGGTCTGATCTCGAGGTGCTTGTCATTGGTGCCTTGAAACCTATGCCTTTTGTCCCTTTCCCCATGTCCACCACTATCTGCTTGTATGAGGGAGTTCCATTACCCCCCCTTTTGGTGCTCATGCTGTACTCTGCTATGGCCGCAACTGCCTAACCCTAGCTTGCAGTTGCTCGAAACCCTAGTAGTCGAGATTTTAGTATGATTACTCTAATGTATGTTGTATAGTATATCTTTACAAGAAAAAAACGTACAATCTCGGTCTTGAGAATGCACATCTAAAAGTGTAGAGGTTAGAGTTTCTCCAAGAATGGGGCCAATTTCAAATGGGGGAGAGTGCATGTAACTAATTATATGACAAATTCAATATATATAAATTAACACTTTGATCTCTCTAAATAAGCTATACATTTGAAAATATCTCATCTGTGAAAGGATACTTTTGAATCACCTTGATATGAATTACATATCATTTTATTTTTCAACTTCTATACTATCTAAAAGTTCTCTAGAGATGTCCAAAAGTGGGATCATATTAAAATAATTTCCTTAACTATATGGAGTAAAGAGATTGGTTTAGGGAGAATGGGTTAAATATTTAAATTCCACAAAATAATGAATCCAATAATATTTTTTTACAAAAGTACAAGAACATTATTTGGTTAAGTGACTTTAAGTTGGAGTACTTGTTGGAATATTGTTTAATACCAAGGGGGTGAATTGGTATTATCCTTTTTCAACAATTTAAAACCACTTAATTATTAATTTTATCAAATCAAAACAAATGATCAACAAAAACGTACAATACACAGTATTTAAACATGGAAAACTCAACTTCACAAATGTTCTTCTTATTTTCAATAAAGATTACATTTAATTTATGAGTTCTAACTCAAAGGAAACACCAATTCCTTGTTTTACTAGCATCAACTAGAAGGAGGCTGCAACCCCCTAGATTTTACCAGCGCCGACTAGAGGGAAGCACAAACTCCCTAGTTTCTTCAGGTATAACTGAAAATATGTTACAACACCTTGGTTTACCAGCTTCAACTGGAAGGAGGATACAACCTTCTTTGTAGGCTCCAAATTTCTCTAGCACCACCCATCCTCCTTTTTATGATAAGTGCTTCAATCTTCAAATCTTCATAATCTTCTTTGGATTTTGCTGCATATCTTCATTTTCTTTCTTGGCCTCTGACTCTATTATTGATATTCAGATTTCAAGCATAGAGACACTCCCTCTTTCAACAAGAATTTTCATTTATATAGTCTTCCAATGGTCATGTACAACTGAACAATTGCACCTCTTAAATATATGAATGTATCTCTTCATTATAAGGACGTGCCTTTTCAATATAAGATATTAATAATACTATTTTTATTAATACAATGTCAATGAACCATTGTGCCTTTTAGATCGTTTAGTCACGTTTTCAATTGGGACAATAGATTTTGACTATCATAATTTAATTCACTTTTACTTTACTATAGCTAAATACCACCATGGTTTGCAAATACCATGTGCTCCTTCACTTTTTCCCTTTTTCTTTAACTCAACTTTCACTTTTACCTTTTTCTTTATTCCACTTTCATGTTTACTCCTCTTTTACGTAAACTTCACTTCCACTTAAATTTTCAACTTTTGTTATTTATTAAAGTCATATTTATATTTAGTCCACTTTCATTTCCACTTTTGTGTAAAATTTCGTTTCTACTTAACTTTTCAACTTTTGTTATTTATTAAAGTCATATTTAAATTTAGTCAACTTTCATTTCCACTTTTGGGTAAACTTAGTTTCCACTTAACTTTTCCACTTTTGTATTTATTAAAGTGATGCCAATGTCACATTTATATTTAATCACTTACTAACATTTGACATATATTTGATCACTTACTAACATTTGAAATCAATGACAATTTATCCAACAATTGACTGCGAGAGTGGATCTAACCATTGGTGGCTACTGTAAATTGTTTGGGTTTGAAGGGTCATCCAACTTCGACTTGGAAAAATTGATGATCAAAACTTGCTACGAAATATCGACTACCATGTTGATTTGATAGACTCAAGGGTTCTCGGTGATAACAAATTTCCCTTCGACTACACTTTGAAATGATAGTGTTAACACAAGGATATGTAGACTATTTCTTAAGAATCAGACATAAATTGCGGTTTACCCTCAAGAGAATTATGGTGTAAATCATGTGGCATTCTGCCCGTGATTTCCACAGGGAAAACGAAAATATTGGAGGCCTAAGCAGCTCAAGCACCCTCTCTCCACCTATCACATCTCCCTTCCTGATACCTCCTCTCACCTCCCGACACCTGTCCCACTCACATTCCACTCTCCATTACACGTCACCTCCTCCCTGCCTATCACACCTCCCTCGTTCCTCTGCCAGATCTGATTTTCCCTTGCCACCGCAACCTCATCCCAGCCTCCTCTCCCCTGATCACTTCCTTCCACATGGCCGTCACTCACTCGTTGGGCCATGCGATTTTCACCAAGCACCTCACTCCACATCACCCTTGTGCATACACTATCAGATTGCCACCTGCAAAGCTCACATTGGTCACAGAAAAAGACCATTCATGGCCTCGAGGTGTCAAGATGGACTCACAGAAGTCATTGGCACCGTCTAAGAACAATTATGGGTGTCAGGCCCTGATCCGAAATCGGATCCAAAAGCCTGATAGGGCTTGAAAAATGCTCAAAAATGAAAGTGCTCGGAATGCGACGAAACCTATGCCATTGCGTCCGTCTCGTCTTCTTGATTCCGGTGGTATATTTACTTTGTCAAACGGAGTCCGTATGGAGAAGATATCGCGTTCTGTCCGAAAAGTCAAACAGGTAAAAAAGGGGGATGACTGTACAGTCCGTACAGTCCACGTGGCATGTCCGTACAACTGATGTGGCATGTCCGTACAATTGACGTGGTGGTTTCAGAATGTGACATGTGGCAGCATCAGATGACGACATGTGGCGTCACTAGGATGCGACACATGGCAGGCGGATTTGGACGTTTGGAGGTACAGTTGGACCAGTACGGAGGTGACACGTGTCACCACTGAAAGGGTGACATGTGGCAGGGTGACGTGATTGGATGATGTGGCAGGCTGACGCAGAAGGTGACTTGGCAGTATGGCGTATGACAAGTGCCAGTACGGTGATCGACGTGGCATTTGACTTGGCAGGCACGTGGGCGAATCAGATGCTGACATGTGTCAGGTTGTGGTTGGTTTTTAAGGCGCCACGTGGCCCAGCCACGGGCTGCCACGTGGCACCATATTATTGGCTGTTGGTTTGGTTTTATAAAATATGGTTTTGGCTCGGCCGGGGGTCGAACCCGTGACCTCCCGGGAGCGAACGACCTAATTGAATGGGCTAACCATGTGCCCAGCCGGTGGACCTTGATTTGTATGCAGCGCATTTTGTATTTAAACCTACATAATGGTTCATGCGGGGGTAAAATGGGCCGGGGCTTAGCCCCAGCCCTCGACGGCATCCATATGATCGCTCAGTGTGACCGAGAGCGCGGCATCTCTTGGTGCGAGTTTGTTGTAACGTTTGGTCCGTGGTCCGATGGACATGCCACACGACCCGGAGCTAACCACCAAATGCGCGGGGAAGTTAAGCCCACGGCCTTTTGAAACGCCAAATGACCCGGGGCTGGAGCAGGGAATAGGGGCCAGCGCTATGGCGTGTGGCCATATGGCGCTCCATGTGACCAAAAATAGGGGCACGCGCCTAGAAAAAGGGGATGCGACCCAATACTTTATTAAAAGTGGGTTTTATATAACAGATTTGGGTTTTTTAATTTAATTATGCCTATTATTAATAGATTTTCTTCCATTTTTGGGGGATATTGGGCATTTTTGGAGGCCAGATTCTTGGAGGAAGTTGG
>ML802499.1:86720-118345 GCA_009831015.1 Picea engelmannii
GAAAATTATTGATGATTGTGGGAAACAGTTGAGACCTCGCCTCATCCCATAAATGGAAAACGTTGCAGAAAGCAGCAGTGAAGGCACACTTATGATCTGGAGCTTCCTTATGGACAATTTTTCCTGTAAAGCACATAACTATGCCTGGCTTGCGTCAGACATAATGAGGTTTGGCAACCTAACAGAGTGGGCACTGACTAAAGGCTTTGAAGGTAGTGATCTCATCACATTCCTGGTGGGTGCAACATTTTAGTATATATAGGCAGTTTTGATATCTTGTTAAGGTCGAATGGTTGAGCTAGGCTCCCTGTTATTGTAATATTTTGATAAAGAACATTGGTTCTCTGGTTATGTAATTGATTTTGAGACTTCTTGATTAATCTAAGTCATCTTTCTCACCCCATCTTATTTGCCTCTGATATTGAGAGAGTTCATGAATGGCTGATTCACATGAATTGTTGTAACTGTATTATGATGATTTTTTTATTATAGTGCTGTTATAATTTCTTTCAGTTTCTTTGAGATTTGAATTCAAGACAATCTTGCATTTAAGTTTTTCCTCCTCAGGTTGATGGAAGACCTGATGTTCACGACAGACCTCTACACTTTTCTCACCAAATTCTTCCTCCTACTCACCTTTACTCCAACTTACTGACTGAAGTTGATCCAAGACCTCAATTGCTTGTGCATGCTAGTCCATATTTCTGAGTTAGAACGTTATTATCATTGAGTCTTATCCATTTGACCACCTAAAAATCATTTACATTTACTGTATAAACTGATGGGTACTGGGCTTACCTTCTATGCAATTTGAAGGTGACTTCTAGTGCTAACAAATAGTGCACGAGAAAGTATTCAAGAGGGAAACTCACTAGTATTCGTTCTGTTAATCATGATCTTGTCTCAACAGAATATACAGTCACCATGACAACTCGACTCAACCAGTGTAGTAATTAAAATTGTCTCATTCTTTCAAAGCACTCAACCGGGCAATCCCTTGTATTCTGGTAGTCCACTGCATTCCTGTAACTCAGTATTCCTGTATCTTTTACTATAGTTCTATGTCATACTCCACTATGTTACTTTCTTTCTTCATGTTGACATCAATGCCAACATGATATTTCCATCAATCTCCCCCTTTGGCATTGATGGCAACACATCATAAAACAAAATGCTCCCCTAAAAATGAGTAATTGTTTTACCATTCTTTTCTCCCCCTTTGACATCAATGTCAATGCCTCTAATACCATAATGAGGTTCATCATCAATTATTTGTTGTTCATCCTTCTTTTGTTTTGAGTGACAGTACTTGTCTTCTTTTTTTATTGCTCCCCCTATCAACAACACATTTTTTTTCCTGTGAACCTTTTTTCATCCTCTATTTTTGACAACTCCCCTATCATCATGACCTTTTTTTTTTATTGTAGGGATATTACTCCCAACTTTTTCCTTAGATGTTCAAATGCTTCTTTAGGTAGGGATTTAGTGAATATGTCTGCTATTTTCTCCTTTGAACCAACATACTCCAATCTAACCTTTTTGCCACTAACTTGCTCTCTCGAGAAATGATACTTGATGGGTATATGTTTGGCCTTTGCGTGCATGAATGGATTCTTGGAGATGTTGATGGCACTTGTATTGTCACAATAGATAGGTATAGAATGATTACATTCAATTTTAATATCCTCCAATGTTTGTATCATTCATAATATTTTAGTGCACCATTCAACAGTTGCAATATATTCGATCTCTGTTGTAGATAGTGAAATTGATGAGTGTTTTCTACTTGACCACGAGACTAGACATTCCCCTAAGAAAAATGAATTTCCATTAGTGCTCCTTTTTTCATCCACACTACCAACTCAATCAACATCTATGTAGGAAATTGGTTCAAATCCTTTATTCCTTGTATATCATAAGCCAAAGTCTGATGTACCCGTAAGATATCTAAATATTCTCTTGACAACCATCCCATGTGATTCATTGGGAGATGATTGAAATATTTCCACCATTCCTATTGCTTGCATGATATCAGGTCTGGATGAAGTGAAATATAGTAGGCTCCCAACCATAGATCTCTAGAGAGTTGAATCAATAGAAGGTGACTCATCTTCCTTGTTGAGTTTGCAGTTGGTTGTCATTGGAGTGCTAATAGGTGCACTTTCAACCATTCCAAACTTTTAAAGTATATCTTTCATGTATTTCGATTGAGTAATAAACATTCCTTTCGGTGAGTGAGTGATTTGAAGTCCAAGGAAGAAATTTAGCTCTCCAATCATAGACATTTCAAACTCTTTTGACATTTTTTGATCAAATTTATGACTTGATTCATCATTGTTGCAGCCAAATATGATTACATCCACATAGACCACTGTGACTAACAAAGTGTCTTTTTCAATTTTAAGATAGATATTGTTGTTGAGAGTGTTTCTGGATACAAACTCTGTACGTTGTTTTGAAACGTCCAACGTTTCGAGTGGAGACTCCACCCATCATCAGGGACAACCAAAAAGCTCAGATGTAGGAAAAAAGCATCGTAGTATGTATTAAATAGGAGGGAGTAAAGATGACCATTGAGATAAGAAAAATGAAAATAATCAAGATGTCCGTTGAGAATGCAAAGGTGAAAAATATTTTTATAAAGTAGTCATTGAGGAGAAATGTATGTGGATCAACAATTATAATATTTAATAATATTTAATGATGAGCGATTTGGGGTGAGTGTTTAAGTTTCAATTAATAATGGCAATATATTGTAATAATATAAATTAATAATGTATTAAAGTATTGGAATATAATAATGTATTAAGGTAATGTAGTAGGATACATTATTATATCAAGGTATGATGATAAGAAGGGTAAGATGAATAGAGGGAAAAGAAAGAACTTATAGAATAAAATATGTAAAGATTTGTGTGAAGAAAGGATATAAGAAGGGGGGAAGAATTAGAATATGAAAGGTAGTTGTATTATCATATAACATGAAATGATGATTTAAAAAATTTCATTTAATAATAAAGATAATGATGATGAAAGGACGATTGATCTGAACCCATGGGTGATTAGTTTCCAATAATTGATTGATTCTGTCACTCCTTCAAAGGGTTAGCTATAGATCGTTTTACTTGAGTGATTTGTAATTTAAAGGTAAATTTGAAGTCTTGTAGGCTTGAATTCAAAGTGAATAGAACCTCTTCAGTTTTCCTTATGTGTTATATGTCATGTTTGCATTTAATATTCTATGTTCATAAATTCATGGAAAAGCAACATAAGAACATAATACACATAATGGATATGACACTTCCCTTGATAACGGAGTTCACCCGATGTGGGCTACATCTCCGGGTTATGCTCCAAAGCCTGACTGCTTTATTCTCCTCGCTATAATGATGTCTCTCCTTTACAAGTTGTAAGGCCAAAGTTCCTTTTCGGTGACGACAACAAGAGATCAAAATGTGATCAGGAATGTATACGAGCTTCACAAGTCCTCATGTTCATGAGGCATCCATGATGCTGACATGGACTTCATTCCCACATATCCAATACATAAAAAGAGGAAGAAAAAAATATGACCCCCATCATCATGGAGCCATAGAGTGCCTTAGATCTACTGCTCAGATCCAAGCATATATGCAACCCATCCAAAGATCCCGAAACTATGAGATTTAGAACTACTTTGTTGGCCACTTATCATGCAAGTGCCACAAATTCTCCGTCACATGTAACATATTGGTTTTATGTGGAAGAAGAGAAGAAAAGAAAATATAGAAGGAACAAACTGACCGTGTTGCCTCGCTGCAGCCTCTCCATGCTCCTTCAGATCTGTAACACGCATGATATGCTGCAATATTTAATGACAAAACAACATAATGAAAAACATGCTTACATTGGCTTCTCCAGAACTCAGCTTGCTGATCTGAATCTCTGCTGCAAAAATAGACCTCTCCATTGGATTCGCGTTGCCGAATTACCTAAAAATGACTGTCAAATCATCTCCATCGGACATAGGCACCTTTGGGCCTCCTCTAGACCTTTGTCTCGATTTATGTGCAACCCTGTGCAATTAATGCACTATCATCTGCATAGAAAACCATGCCCGGTATGGACCTAGGCAGACTGACACACTCCTCCTGCTCGTGCATTGGCGAAATGAGGTTTTTAAATAACTAGTTGGGCAGATGTTCCAACAAAGGTCGTTGGCCGAGTTGGTTGGCGCGCAAATATTAAGGCGTTAAATGTGGGGGAGGTCTCGGGGTCAAACCCGCAGGCCTCCCCTTTTGGGTCTTGATTAAAACTTCCACTATATTGGGTGGCCGGCTTCTAGACTTCGCAGATGCGCTAGATATGGCGGGACCTCCCCATATTTTGTGGGGGTCTGCTTTATATATATATATATTTTGGTCACGGGCCCTCATTGGGCATTTCGGGGGTGCCATGTGGTGCCCTCTAATTGGGCCACATGGAATCCTTGAATTGGCCCACCTGGCTACCCAGTCATGCTGATTTCACCTCCATGTCAACTTCGTATGGAACACATAGCGCCTTCTGGGTGGTGCCACATGGCRTCACCTGGGGGTGAAACGTGGCACTTTTCTACTGGTCCAATTTTATCCTCGAAAATCCTATTGGCAGGTGACATGTGGCAGCCTTTGGTGCTGCCACATGGCATGCTAACATCATCAATCRTCATGTTKACGTCATCCTGCCATGTTAGTTGCTGACGTCAGCAGTACGGACGATGATGTGGCCCCTGTTGACTTGCCCTGTTTGACCACAACTTTGACCGCAAATATATTTCAATTCGTAACTCCGTTTGATGAGCCGTTTGCATTGTTAGAAAACTTGTGACACACTCTTCACGATCATGCCATTTTAACTAAGTTTTGGGAACTTGGATTTTTCCCTTTCTCTGTCTACTGAGGCCATTCTGAGCCTCTTGGGACACTTCTGAAACTTCTGTGATGTTCCCTAGATCCATCCGGATCACACCTCCCAATTAAAAGGAATTTTTGTCCCCAAAAGTCTTTACATTATAAGTTCCATGTCCATTGGACTTACAGTAAGAAACCCATACCCAAACTACCTCACAAGGCCTAACAATATCAACATGTGCCAGAAAAGGAGTGATATTAACAATTATCACTTTTACATAATACCCTTCTATGGGGTCTAAATCACAACATGCAATTTACAATGATGGCCGCTCTCAACTAACTCAAGGATTTTCCCCATTCATTTAGTCATTATTCCGAACATGTCCTCTTTATCGAGCTATCCTTTCTCTGGTAGTTGGTTTCCTCCTGGTGACGGATTTCCTTGCAGCACTGCCCGACTGGTTGTCTCCCTCGGAGGTGTCTGCCTGGTCTTCTTGTTCCTCTTTGGGTGTAGATATGGATGTAAGGCCCAACAAGTGGCCTCATGATGCCCATCTCTGCTATAATGGCTGCAGTATCCCTTCTCCTTCAGAGGTGCATTTCCCCTGCACTTTTCTGTGCGTGGAAAGCAATCTTCCATCCTCGTCCTTCTCCTGGTTTCCATAACCTTCTTGCACAATTATTTTCTCTTCCAACATTGGGACACTACGTGGTTATTCAATCCACAAAAAGTGCATGGTATTTTATGCCACAAGCTCTATTTTATATTAACATGCTTATAATCAAATGGAATTTTAGAGTTTCTAGATTTCTTATACCTCGGTGAGTTTCCTCTGGAGTCAGACTGGCAAGAAGAGCTGGCCTCAGCTCGTTCATTGTGATTCTCATATTTCCCTGGAGATGTCTCGAATCCTCGATCATGAGAAGTTGTGCTCTCGGCCCACATTGAATCAATTTCATCTCCTGATGAACTGTTGACTTCTGAAGTCTCAGTGACTGTCCTGGGGTCTTCTTCCCGAATGGTTTTGGAGATTTCTCCAACATCCTTTGGGACATAGCCTATCTCAACATATCGAGGCCAAACCACTGCCTCGATGGGATCCACAATAACTTGGCCATTGGTTCCAAGGCCACCTCCTTCATATTCCATTTTTATCATCAAATTTAAGCCGATGCAATAAGCATGTTGTTCAAGGATTTCAAAAGAATCATCAAAATTAATGAAGAAATGAACTACACATGGTTTATTTACCTCCACCTCAGATTGGGACTCTTGGTCTGCTTCTAGAGATGTGTCAAGTTGTTCTTGGTGGGAAGGATCAGTGGAATATGCTTCTAGGAATCCTCCTTAGTTTCTTGATGCATATAGGTTATCTTTATTAGCTTGAAAAAATGTGCATGCATTTGCACTATCATGCTCACATCCATAAATGGTGAAATTTCCATGGTTGCATAATGGTCTTATCACCATATCATTCATAGAGCCTTCCCTTGTCTGCATCTTCATGGCTTGAAACTGCTCTTGCAACCTTTGGTTCTCTTCTTCTGCAACATGAAACAATGTCTTCAATCCAACATCCTTTGCTTGAAGCATTTGGTTGAGCTCTTGAAGCTCCTCGAACCACAACTATTTTGGTGACCTTGCCATCCTTAGGTTCAACACCTGCAATCGGTATCAAGCCTTCTTTGATACCACATGATCTGAACCTGGGGGTGATTAGTTTCCAATAATTGATTGATTATGCCACTCCTTCAAAGGGTCAGCAATAGATCATATTAATTGAGCGATTTGCAATTTAAAGGTAAAGTTGAAGTCTTATAGGCTTGAATCCAAATTGAGCAGAACCTCTTTAGTTTTCCTTATGTGTTATATGTCATGCTTACATTTAATATCCTATGTGCGAAAATTCATGGAAAAGAAACATAAGAACATAATACACATAATGGATATGACACTTCCCTTGATAACATAGTTCACCTGATGTGGGTTACGTCTTCGGGTCATGCTCCAAAGCTTGATCGCTTTATTCTCCTCGCTGTAATGATGTCTCACCTTTACAAGTTGTAAGGCCAAAGTCTCTTTTTGGTGACAGAAACAAGAGATCAGAATGTGATCAGGAATGTATACAAGCTTCACAAGTTCTAATGCTCATGAGGCATCCATGATGCTTACATGGAATTCATTCCCACATACTCAAAAAGAGGAAGAATAAAATATGACCCCCATCATCATGGAGCCATAGAGTGCCTTAGATCAGCTGCTCAGATCCAAGCATATATGCAACCCATCCAAAGATCCTGAAACAACGAGATTTAGAACTGCTTCGTTGGCCACTTATCATGCAAGTGCCACAATTTCTCTGTCACATGTAACTACTTGGTTTTATATGGAAGACGAGAAGAAAAGAAAAGATAGAAGGAATAAGATTATCTTGCTGCCTCATTGGAGCCTCTCCATGCTCCTTCAGATCTGTAACACGCATGCTATGCTGCAACATTTAATGACAAAACAACATAATGAAAAGCATGCTTACATTGGCTTCTCTAGAACTTAGCTTTATGATTTGAAGCTTTGCTGCAAAAAAAGACCTCTCCATTGGATTCACGTCACCGAATTGCCTAAAAATGACTATCAAATCGTCTCCATCGGACACATACACCTTCAGGCCTCCTCTTGACCTCTGTCTCAATTTGTGTGCACCATAATTAATGCATTGTCATCTGCATAGAAAACTGTGCCCGATATGGACCTGGGTGGACTGGCGCGCTCCTCTTGCTCATGCATTGGCGAAATGAGGTTTTTAAATAACTAGTTGGGTGGATGTTCGAACAAAGGTCATTGGACGAGTTGGTTGGCACACAAATATTAAGGCATTACATGTGGGGGAGGTCCCGTGGTCAAACCCGCGGGCCTCCCCTTTTGGGTCTTGGTTACAACCTCTACTATATTGGGTGGCCGACTTCTAGACTTGGCAAATGTGCTAGATATGGCGGGACCTCCCTAGATTTGGCGGGGGTCTGTTTTACATTTTTATTTTATTTTTGGTCACGGGCCCTCATTGGGCATTTCAAGGGTGCCACGTGGTGCCCTCTGATTGGGCCACATGGAATCCTTGGATTAGACCACCTAGCCGCCCAGTAATGCTGATGTCACCTCCACGTCAATTCCATATGATACATGTGGCGCCTTTTGGGTGGTGCCACGTGACACTTTTCTACTGGTCCAAATGGAGCCTTGAAAAGCCTATTGGCGGGTGACACGTGGTAGCCTCTAGTGCTGCCATGTGGCATGATGATGTTAGCAGTCATCATGATGACATCATAATGCCATGTCAGCTGCTGACGTCATGCTGACATCAATAGTATGGATGATGATGTGGTCCCTCTTGACTTGCCATGTTTGACCATAACTTTGACCATGAATATCTTTCAATCAGTAAATCCGTTTGACGAGCCCTTTGCGTCGTTAGAAAGCTTGCGAAGTGTTCTTCATGATCGTTCCATTTTCACCGAGTTTTTAGAACTTTGAATTTTTCCCTTTCTCTATCTGTTGAGGCCATTCCGAGCCTCCTGGGACACTTCTGAAACTTCCATGATGTTTCCTAGATCCATCCAGATCAACGATATAACTAAAAAGAGAGATATGAAATAGTGAAACTATGAGGGCTTAAATTGAAAAATAATAGTGAACTTAAGGTATTATGATAATATTATATGAGCATGTATTGTGATGTATAATATAATGAAGTATTAATGTAATGTATTATAATACATTATTATATTAATATAGTAATAATAATATAATATAATATAATAATAACAATATTATTATTATTATTATTGTAATACCTTATTATATTCTATTCTCTTAAAATGGTGATGAGAACCAATGATCCAAGTGGATATTGGTGGCCACTCACCTGTTCCAAATTCCAACTGGCTCATCTTGACAGTTTTCAGAACAACCCCAGAAGTGCACGTAAATATTACCCAAAATAGATAAATACAGTAATACATGATCTCTATTAATGAAAGAAATATACAAAGACTGTAAAAATACAGAGTGAAAGACTCACTAGAATGGTGGAAACTTATCTCTGAGAAGAGATGTGACGACTATGTTCATTCGCAAGAAGATGAATACAATGAGGCTCTAAAGGCCTTTTTATAATAAAGATGAATGCAAAAACCGTAGACATCCAAAAACCTAACCCTAGGGGATGAAGCGCCAAAATTCATGTGGGCGCCGTTAGGGTAAGTTAGAACATCAACTTCCCGGGGTCGTAACTTTTGCATACGATCTCCGTTTTAGGTGTGTGATAGCCCGTTGGAAAGGTATTTTCGAGAACTATGTATCATGCTATTAAACTTTAACTTCATCTACAATTTGACTATGGAAAGCCAAGAAAACACTGTTTAGGGCCCCAAAACTGCCTTGGAAGTACAGAAAGATGCATTGACATGAAAACTTCCAAAATAAGCCAGTTGGAATAGGTGGGAAGCCACCATTATCCACTTGGATGCTGTGTAGGGATTCAAGACAACCCCAGAAGTGCAGAAACCACAATTACAAAGAAATGTCCCCATTACAAAGAAACGTGCTGAACTGAAAACTATCAAGATGAGCTAATTTGAATTTGAAATAGGTGGGTGGCACCAATATCCACCTAGATTAACCAAATCCCCTGCTCCCGTGGAAAATCTTACATAGGAAAAACAAGTAGATCCTTCCAAGCACACCTCAAAGAACATATAGTTGATACTGCCCATAACTGAATCTCCAAATGAGCTATAGTCGAACACTCCTTCAATTCCAAACATCTCATTTTCTTCGACCAAACCAAAACCATAGAGTCAACCCCACACTACTCCTCTCGGCTCATTCAAGAACCTATTGAAATAGAAAAACATCCTAATAATTTCAATCACAAATATGGCTACAAACTGAGCCATTCTTGGAAACCCACGATTCACCACCTTGATCATTAGGTTTCCCTGGTCGAGTCTCCCTCTCTCCTTCCTCGTCCCTCTCCTTTATTCTTTACTTTAGTTCCTTGGTACCTTGTGGATTCTTCCAATTAAATTGATAGCCTTATGTCCCCCCCTCCCTCCTGCCCTCAATCCTCTATAACTTAATCCCTTACTTCTCTTTCATCTCTTTCTTCTTCTGTTAATCTGCTCTACCTTCCTAACCATATCTTTCTCTTTACTTTTTACCCTTAATTCACACTCTATGCTAACTACTCTACCATCTTCTTGCACCTCATATCTCTCTCTCGATCATTTTAGGCCTATATACATTATAACTCATATCTCTCACTCAATCATTTCAGATCTATATACATTATAACTCATATTCTATTTTGATCCCTTGATGTCATTTTCTTGTTTTTGCTCAACATATTTTCCTGTTTATATATCATTTTTTACCATTTGATTCTCATCACCATTTAAGAGAATATAATATAATAATGTATTACAATAATAATAATAATAATAATATTATCATTATTGTAATATATTATTATTATTATTATTACTATATTACTATATTAATATAATAATGTATTATAATACATTACACTAATACTTCATTATACTATATCATCACAATACATTAACATATTATAGTATCATAATACCTTAAGTTCACTATTATTTGTCAATTTAAGCCCTCATATTATAGTATCATAATACCTTAAGTTCACTATTATTTGTCAATTTAAGCCCTCATAGTTTCATTATTTCATACCTCTCTTTTTAGTTATATTGTCCTTTCATCATCATTATCTTTATTATTAAATGAAATCTTTTAAATCATCATTTCATGTTATATGATAATACGACTACCTTTCATATTCCACTTCTTCCCCCCTTCTTATATCCTTTTTTCACACAAATATTTACATCTTTTATTCCAAAGTTCTTTCTTTTCCCTCTATTTATCTTACCCTTCTTATGATCATACCTTGATATAATAATGTATCCTACTACATTACCTTAATACATTATTATATTCCATCACTTTAATACATTATTAATTTATATTATTACAATACAATGCCATTATTAATTGACACTTAAACACTCACACTAAATCGTTCATCATTAAATATTATGATTGTTGATCCATATTCATTTCTCCTCAACGACTACTTTATAAAAATATTTTTCACCTTTGCATTCTCAACGAACATCTGGATTATTTTCACCTTTGCATTCTCAATGAACATCTTGATTATTTTCATTTTTCTTATGTCGACAATCATCTTTACTACCTCCTACTTAATACATCATGCGACACTCTTTTTTCCTACATCTGATCTTTTTGGTTATCCCTGATGATGGGTGGAGTGTACACAGTGTATCCAGAAACACTCTCAACATTATGTCTAACTATGAAAACTTGCATTTGCAGATAGATATTGTTGTTAGACATGCCTCTTTTGAATCCTTGTTGCAACATGTACTTATCCAGTCTTGCATACCATGCTTTGGGTGCTTGTTTAAGTACATAGAGTGCCTTCTTCAATCTATACACTTATTCTTATTTTCCTGGTTGTTCAAATCCTTCTGACCGCTTTGTGTAGAATTATTCTTTTAGGTCTCCATTCAGAAATGCAGAATTTACATCCATCTGATAAACTTTAAAAATCTTAAAGCATGAGTATGCTAGAAGTAATCTGATGGTTTCCATTCTTGCAACTGGAGAAAAGGTTTATTCAAAGTCAATCCATTCTACTTATGCATACCCTTTGCACACCAATATTGCTTTATTTCTTATAACTTGACCATCTTCATTAAAATTATTTTTAAAAGTCCACTTGGTCCCTACCACTTCTTTTATTTTTTGGTTTCGGGACAAGTTCTCATGTCTGTTTTTTCTTTATTTGATCCAACTCTTCATTCATGGCTTTGATCCAGTTTTCATCTTTGCTAGCCTCTACAAATATTTTGGGTTATATTAAGGATAATAAGGCTTGTTCTGATTTGTACATTAGTTTTCTTCTTGTTTCAACTCCAACACTTTTATTACCAAGGATTAGACTTTCCAGATGATCTCTTTGTACTCTCCTTGATGGTGCTTTTGTATCTTGTCTTGACGACTCTTCTTCTGTGTTTTCTTGTGATTCTTCTTCTTCCTTTTCTTCTTCACATTGCGAGTCTTCCTCTTGTATATCTATACTTTATTCATCATCATCATCTCTTAGTCTTTCATTAATTTGTGGATTAACTTGAGATATGATCCCTTTTGCTTTTAGATCATCCACTTTTACATTTGCACTTTCCACTAACTTGTGTAGCCTTATATTATAACATCTGTATGCCTTTTTGGTGGATGAGTAACCAAGAAATATGCCTTCATTGGTTCTGCAATCAAATTTTCCTAGTTTATCATCTCTTTTTATATAGCATTTTCTCCCAAAAACTTTGAAGTGCTTTACTGATGCTAGCCTGACATACCATAACTCATATGGTGTTTTGTCATAGTTAACTCTAAGTTGTCCTCTATTAAGTATGTATACAATTGTATACACTGCTTATCTCCAATATATATCTGATATCTTGGATTCATTTAGCATAGTTATGGCTGCCTCTTGAACAATTCTATTTTTCCTTTCATCAACTCCATTTTGCTGAGGAGTCCTTGGGGCAGAAAAGTGTCTTTTGATTCTAGGAGTTTCACAAAACTCATTGAATTTGTTGGAAGTAAATTCCCCGCCATTGTATGACCCGAGACACTTGATTTTGAGATTAGTCTCATTTTCAGCCAGTGCTTTGAAAGCTTTAAATTTTTCAAAAGCTTCTGATTTTTCTTTGAGAAAACACACCCAAGTCATTTTAGTATAGTCATCAATGAATACAATAAAATAATATTATCCTTGCATACTCTTTGTTCTTGTTGGCCTACATAGGTCAGTATGAACAAGTTCTAATGGTTTTGAGATAGAATATGCTTTCATCTTGAATCTTACTTTTGTCTACTTCCCATGTTGACAATGCTTACAAACAAGGTTTGAAGGTTTTATAATTTTCAGCATACCTCTCACAGCTTCCTTGTTGCTTACTTTTACCAAATTAGCATCTTTATATTATTAAATAAGTGTTAGAGCACCTGGCGAGGCTTTAATGAATAGTAGGGGCAAAGAAAACTCCAGCCACTCATTCAAATAACTGAAACCTATCTCTTCCCCTCTCATGCAAGCCCCGCTCATCCCCAACGCACAACTGTTGTTGTTGGTAGCAGTCAAACATAGATAAATATAGTAGGCATATCCAAGGTCCTAGCAATGTTGGCCCACTCGTCCAATTGTGTGTCCCATTCTTCTATGCCATAACCAATTTTCATCTATTTGACTCATGCATCATTTTTATTCTTTTTCTGTATTTAAGATATAAACATCATTTGGTGTCCTTGTTGCAGTAGCTACTAATTTTCTAGAGTCTTCTTTTCTAATCTCACATTTTTTAGAGTAAAAAATGAGAATGTGTCCTTGATCACATGTTTGGCCCACACTAAGGAGATTAGGTTTCAAATTTTCAACTAATAAGACATTTTCTTCTTTAGTTAGGTAATTTCCCAGACTGGTTGTCCCCTTACCAAGTATTTTGGTAGAGACATCATCTCCAAATGTAACCTTTCATTTCTTCTCCTTTTTCAAGCCGAGGAATTTGTTTTGATCTCATGTCATGTGTTTTGAACACCCACTGTCAACATACCATTGACTTCTTTTATCTTTGGCATACTATGCTACCTTACATTTTGTTTCCTTTTGTTTTTCTTTCCATATCTTCTTATGTTTTTCATTTATAAAATTTGAAGTATTTGTCTTCATGGTAGATTCTAGTAATTTGCAATTACTAGTTTTATGACCACAATTGTAACATTTGTAACATTCGATGTTGTAATCTAGTAGTGGAGAAAATGAATTAGTGTTTCTACTCCTTTGATTTCTACTAGACTTGTTGTTCCTATATTTTTATGATAGTTCTTTTTATAATATTTACAGTCTAATGCTTTATGCCCAAAATCATGACAAGAAAAACAATAGCCAAGCAAGAGTTGTTGATACCTTTTTGGAGGATTTCTTCTTGGAGTAGTATTTCTTCTATACTCATTTATTATTGGAGAGAGTGCAGATCTATGTTGAGTAGAGTCAGTCTTTATCTAGTTCTTTTCTCCTTTGAAGGAGCTCTAAAGGGTACTTGCATAAGTCTTTGGATTTTTATCACTTTTCTGTATTTTAGATTTTAAGTTTTTATTAGTTTCCTTATGATCATAACCTAGGCATGCCTTATTACTTGATGGTCTTTGACTGTTAAGGATGTCATCCAATATTTTTGAACTACTTTCAAACTTTGAAAGTTTAATGCCTTTTTCAAGTTTCCTTCTTAGAAGAAGTATTTCGGCCTCTAATATTTCATTGTTTTGTTCCTTATCATTAAGACGTTTACTTAATATTTCTTCAATTCTTTTAGCTTCTTGTAGTTGAGTTTTTAAATCAATAATAATTTGTTTTTTTTTTCTTGATGGTTTTTGAAACTTCTTCTTCTCTTGATTTTTGTTCTTCCTTATAATCTAACAATTGTTCTTTTAATGATTTGTTCTTCCTTCTATATCTTGTTAGTTCTTCGAGGGCACTAATGAGTTCTCCTTCAAGATCAAACTCTCCTTCAACTTCTGGAATTTCTTCATTTTCATAATTATTATCTTTAGTAGTGTCAGTTTGAGTTTCTACTCCCATAAATATAAGCTCTGTATCGTCGTTTTCACTCATGTCAGATGAGCTATTATCTTCTTTAAAATAAAGTTTTTCTTTTTCTTATAGAATTTATTTTTGTATTGGGATTTACTCTTTTTATGTTCTCTCTAATTGTAAGCTTCTTCATCATCACTATATTTTTCCTTGGGATAAGGACATTTGGAAGCAAAGTTTTCAATTTTTCCACAATTGAAGCATTTGAAATGTAACTTCCCTTTGTATTTGTCGGATCCTTTCTTAAGTTTCTTAATGAAGTTTGCTTCTTCCTTGTCGGATTTGTATAAGTTGCTTTCATTCGATACATGTTCATGGTTTTTAGTTCCTTTTGATACTTTGAACACTGTTTCACATTTTGAAGGTTTTTCTTGTCCTATTCTCATTTCATAGGTTGTGATAATCCCATGTAGTTCATCCATTGTGAGTTTGTCAAGATTCTCTCGATCTTCCAAGGTAGATACTTTGGGATCATATCTCATTGGGAGTGATCTTAATACCTTTTGGACTACTATTTTGTCATCTAATTCTTCTCCCAGTCCTCTGATTGTGTTGACAATTTCATCTACTCTTAGAAGATATTCTGCGATGTTTTCTTCTTCTTTCATCTTCAAGCTTTCAAACTGTCCTTTGTATGTTTGAAGCTTTTCTTGCTTGACTTTGGCATCTGCTTCATAGATTATTTGTAGTTTATTCCAAATCTCTTTTGCTGATTTACAATGCATGACTTTGACAAATACATTATTTGCTAATCCACCCAGAATTGCATTTAGAGCTATTGAATTATCATTGCAGAGTTTCTTTGTAGTTGTGTATGAAGGAGCAATTTATGGTACATCATAACCCTTTATCATAGATATCTAGACATCACATCCTAGTTCCCTTAGGTAACTTCTCATTCTTATACTCCATAATGCATAGTTATCTCCTTTGAATAGTGGAGCTATGTTTGAAGGCATCCCTTCTTATTGTTCCATTGTGGTTTATTATAATCTTCCTTCCAATGATTACACCGTGATGAAGGAACCCACTATGATACCAATTGTTGGAATATTTTTTAATACTCAGAGGGGAAGGGGGGGGAGGGAGGGGGCAATCAATATTATCCCTTTTCAACAATTTAAAACCACCTAATTATTAATTTTATCAAATCAAAACAGATGATCAACAATAAGGTACAATACACAAAACTTAAACGTGGAAAACCCAACTTCACAAATGTTTTTCTTATTTTCAATAAAGATTACATTTAATTTATGAGCTCAAACTCAAAGGAAAACACCAATTCATTGTTTTACTAACAACAACTAAAAGGAGGCTGCAACCCCCAAGATTTTACCAACATCAACTAGAGGGAAGCACCAACTCCCTAGTTTCTTTAGCTATAACTGAAAATATGTTGCAACACCTTGGTTTACCATATTCAACTGAAAGGAGGCTACAACCTCCATTGCAGGCTCCAACCTGCCCTAACACCACCCAACCTCTCTTTTTATGATAAGTACTTTAATATTCAAATCTTTATAATATTCTTTGGATTCTACTGCATATCTTCATTTACTTTCTTGGCCTTTGACTTTGTTATTGATCTTCAGATTTCGAGCACAAAGACACTCCCTCTTTCCACAAGAATTTATGTTTATATAGTCTTCCAATGGTCATGTACAACTGAACAATTGCACCTCTTCGATATAATATGTATCTCTTCATTATAAGTACGTGCCTTTTAAATATAAGATATTAATCATACTATTTTAATTAATATAATGTTAATGAACCATTGTTCCTTTTAGATTGTTTAGTCATGTTTTCAATTCGGTTAATAGATTTTGACTATCGTGATTTAATTCACTTTTTACGTTACCAGAACTAAATACCACCATGGTTTGCAAATACCATGTGCTCTTTCACTTTTTCCCTTTTTTCTTTAACTCCACTTTCACTTTTACCTTTTTCTTTAATCCAATTTCACTTTTACCTTTTTCTTTAATCCAATTTCACTTTTACCTTTTTCTTTATTCCACTTTCATGTTTACTCCTCTTTTACGTAAACTCCACTTCCACCTAACTTTTCAACTTTTGTTATTTATTAAAGTCATATTTATATTTAGTCCACTTTCAATTCCACTTTTGCGTAAACTCTGTTTCCACTTAACTTTTCAACTTTTGCTATTTATTAAAGTCATATTTATATTTAGTCCACTTTCATTTCCACTTTTGCATAAACTCTGTTTCCACTTAACTTTTCTACTTTTGTATTTATTAAAGTGATACCAAGGTCACATTTATATTTAATCTCTTACTAACCTTTGACATATATTTGATCACTTACTAACCTTTGAAATCAATAACAATTTATTCAACAATTGACTGCATGAGTGGATCTAACCATTGGTGGCTACTGGAAATTGTTTGGGTTTGAAGGGTCGTCCAACTTCGGCCTCACAAAAATGACGACCAAAACTTGCTACAAAATATTGACTACCATGCTGATCTGATAGACTCGAGGGTTCTTGGTGCTAACAAATTTCCCTTCAACTACACTCTGAAACAATAGTGCATGAGAAAGTATTCAAGAGGGCGAGTGTTATCAGACTAATGGGTAGGTGCGGACACTAACTGATCTCCCTATATCCACCTGGATCTATAACAAAACAGGACATGACATGACTCTTTCCCTAGGTTTTGACCGTTGAATTAACTAGGAGGAAGGAATGAATAACATACCTTATTATCGCTTCCTAGGGTCTTTGTTGATCCCACTTCGCTCCAGTGCTCTCGTGAAGTCAAGACCAAGACAACACAAACCAACCAAAGTGAAGATAGCACAATATATTCAACTGTCAACCTATGTGTATGATCAAGGAATTACACAACAAAGTTGAAATAACTTTATGGGAAAGGGACATGCCACTGTATCATATTAATGGAAAGTAAAGATTACAACCTGAGCCTTGATGTCACAAACTTCCTTTCGATGGCTCTTAGCTTCGACACACACACTTTCTCAATCCTTGCATGAAGAAGATCAAATCCTCTTGATAGACTTGCTAGAGTCTCCAAGCTGCTGTTCAATGCTAAGTCCTTCACACAATTCTTTCACCAATTCTCCAATGAATCTTGCTTAACCTTTTCCATGAGAATTTCCTTAATATATAAGAGAGAATGAATTAGTTACTTGGATAAGAATGATCCAAAAACATCAGGGAATCCAGTACTAGGATAACCATTCGAATGCCAACCCATCCTTCTAGAATATTCCCTTCTAGAAACATCAAGAATTCATCTTTTTCCATGCTTTAGGAAGAGTTCACACCCTAGCTGTTCAACACAGTGCGAGAAGTTCGCACCCTGGCTTAAAGAGGCCTGCGAGAATGGGTCATTCTCGCACCCAAATGTACTAGCAGCCTGCGAACCTCCTTCAAAAATGAGTTTTCTGGGAAGAGATGAAAGTAACTTTTCTCAGGAGAAAGTTCTTATGAAGAGCCTGAGTACACCATCATCAATACATCATCATGACAAAAAAAATCATGGGTAACAACGAGTCGTCGGTATTCGTTTTGTTCATCACGATCCTGTCTCAACAGAATATACAATCACCAGGACAACTCAACTTGATCAGTGTAGTAATTGAAATTGTCTCATTCTTTTATTTTCATTCTTTTAAAGCACTTGACCAGGCAATCCGTTGTATTCTGGTAGTCCACTGCGTTCCTGTAACTCAATATTCATTTAGCTTTTACTGTAGTTCCATGCCATACTTCACTATGGTACTTCTTGTCTTCATGTTGACATCAATGCCAACACGATATTTCCATCAATACTTATTAATATTACATCATTTATAGCAATAAATACTCGTATTATATTATTGTGACACAAGAGATTTACTAGGTATTCATATATTATTTCATGTCACTCGGTGCGTATTTATAAGCTAAGCTTATACTTATACTTTATTGCTTATCTAAAATGGAACATCAATGCATATTACATGATGTTAACTAATATAATGTATAATATTCTAATTATGTATAGTTGTAATATAAGATAGTATTTGTCAATTGGGTCTAGCTTGAGTGTTTGGGAAGAGGTGCTATCCTCTCCACTGGGCTATATTTCCTCAAGTGACATGCTGAGATATTAACGAGTATATTGTTGTAATGTATTTTATCCCTATTGTTGACTTAGCCCTATGCCCTGAAGAATCTATGCTTTACCTTGGTACCATCGTTAGAATAAGGGGAGTGCTTAGGGGTTTCCCCCCAACATATGTTATCTAGAAACAAAAAAAAATGAAAATAAAAATAAAAAGGAAGATAGTATTTATGTATTCAAGATATTGTAGAATAGTGCTATATATTTAACTTGGGAAAATAAGGTTATAGAGTTTATTTCCTGATTGGGATTTTCTTCCACCATGAATTCTAACCCTATTGGTAGAGATTGACTAACGATGCAATTACAATCCATTAAAAGAGACGATGAAGAAACAAATAACAAAAGAATATGAGCTACATATTCAAGATATAGTTATCTTTAATTTATAAAAAATAAATGATATCTACTTTACGTAAGGAAAGGATGATAGAGTATCATGTATGCAATGCATACTAGATGTGTAAGAGCAATGTTTATGACAAAGTACATAGAGATATCTACTTGAGAACTAAAAAAACAAGGCCACGTGGCAGCGTAGTCCTTGCCAACGAGGTTAGAAAACAAGTTGTGGAAAATGGGGTCAAATTGTAAAGGACGAAAGTGTTCGGTGCAAAATGTATATCACAGAAATGTTGTGTGCAACATGTATATCATAGAACATGGGGCATAAGTAAATGACGCTTGGCATGTAGAGCACCATTTATTTTTTGAAAGTATATAACAAACTACAAATTTGCTCACAGTGGAAGAAAAAATTTGGAAATTTAAATGCATTTGCCATATAGACTGGTGAAAGATAAAAATGTATGAAGACACAAATTTAAAAGGAGATAAGAAAACAATTTTATTTGAAATATGTAAAAAAAGAGAAGTTTGTTACATACTACTGGAAATTTTGAAATGTATATCACGAAAATGTTGTGTGCAACATGTATATCACGGAACATGAGGCATAAGTAAATGATGCTTGGCATGTAGATCACCATTTATTTTGAAATATATAAAAAAATAAAAGTCTGTTACATATAAAAATTTAAATGCATTTGTCATACAGACTAGTGAAAGATAAAAATGTATGAAGAAATAAATTTAAAAGGATATAAAAAAACAATTTTATTTGAAATATGTCAAAAAATAAAAGTTTGTTACATACGACTGGAAATTTTGAAATATGCAAAAAAATTAAAGTCTGTTACATATAAATCAAAATTTCAATGCGTTTGTCATGTAGATTGGGATTGGGGCTTCCACAGACCATTAGAGAAATATGTACAAGAAACAAGACTATAGAAATAAGATAGAGTGCAATACCTACAAAAAAAATAAATTGAAAGGTATAAGTGTTTGCCTACACATCTCTATTTAAAAAAGTGGAATAACTGGGTTGATAAACAAAGTAGGATGCGATCAATAGACTTATAGTGATGGTACATATGAGCCCTTTGGCTATTTGCTTGCGACTGTCGTTTCATTGATGTCACCAACGACTGCGGTTTCAATGATGTCGTCGACGACTGCTGGAATCCTGGCAACTGCCTATTGCCTTTCGTCAGTGGCCTGCTTCACTTCCCTTTCGAGCCATTCTTCAATGTATCTTCTCATTGGGGTGACATTGATTTCATTCCGGATTTTTATGTTGAAAAGATCATTTTCTAATTCTCGGAAGTCGATAGAAAGATTACTTAGAGCTTGATGAATTTCCTCATTCTGTACTGAATATTTGACTAGCGATTCGTCGACATGAGCTTGATCAAATTGAAGGATGCTGTAAAAATTTTCCAGAGACAAGGCCTTAAACATAACAACCTGTTTATCGAACTCTTGCCTAGTTAAGGGCAAGGAGTTTGCGATTAAGTTAGGGTATTTGAAGTAGTTGGTTTTTTCGGCTAAGTTTATTCTTGACAACCTTGTGAATAATTTATTTTTCTTCGATATGGCTTGTTCACATGACTGAACAATGAGATGCAGGTTCTTCACTTTTTCTTTCCAACATGCATTTAATTGACCGATCCGATTTTTGGATGGAAGATCTTGTTCTCTTCTTTTTGTTTCTATCATATTGTTGACAATGGTGCCAAAAGGAAGGACCGTTTTTAAAAAGAATTTTTCTTTATCTTTTAACTCCGCCTACAAATGTTTGAGCAAACTATGTGCCCTGGTTTCAAGGGAAGTGATGGTTTGTGATGTTTTCCACGCCTCGGTAACCAGTTCCATTGTTTTCTTGATATTATTCTCCACATATCCTCTAAAGGATGCGAGCACGGTGGAGGATGCTTTTACGCTGGCTGCAGGGGTGGCAGGCATGGCTATTGCCAAAGGATTGACAAGCAATGACATAGGAATAAAAGCCTCTTCCAATTCCTTGACCCGGTCGTTTAGTCTAGCATTCTCGACCTCGATGCCTTAAATGGAATCATGAAGTGATTTTCCACTTGCGTTGTGAAGTTGACAGATTTGGGACGACCGCATGTTGCCAAGTTCAAGCTCTGAACGAGATTTTCCTTTCTTAGTTTTTACATCTTTTTTATCAATTATCAATTTTTTGGATTGGCTATAAAAAACAACACTTTGGAACACGAAGGATTCATCTTCATCAAAATTTTGGTAACAAATATGTCCATTGGATGACTATGCTGGATGGTGTCTTCGGGCTGATCAAGGTAGCAGAGCATGATATCCAGATCAATGTCAAGTTCCATGTTCTCACTCTGAAATTCTTGCTCTTCCGCCTGCCCCACATTTTTTTTTCTCTTCTTCTCTACTGGAAGCTTGTGAGAACTATCAAATTTAGAGTGAGGAGGGTCGTTATCTCCTCCTCCATTTGAAGAAATTTGAGTTTCTTTGTTGCTGTGGTGGGCTGTTGGAGCGATGCTCCAAGATGTCGTACTTTTTGGAGTGTTATTTGCCGATTGAACACTCTTGTCACCGGGGCCTTTCCCCTGTTGCGTGTACAATTTAGTGCATCTTTGCACCGTGTCTAGGTCGTCGGGATCAGAGGCAGGAGCGTTGCCGCCACTGTCTCTGTTTTCGAGCAGGTGTTTTTTGAAAAAAAATTTGCCGAGGCCAAGTGTTTGTAAATGTTGTCGAAAAATATTATAGGGGTCGAACCCTCTTATGATTTCAGCATATTCCAGGTTGAAGATGCTAGAATGCGCTGCAAATTTGTCAATTTTGTTGACGCTTTTCAACACGAACTCCCTTAATTTCTAAGGCAGAGGAATGAATTGTTTTTTTTTCTTCTTTTGCAATAGATGCAACCAATAGTTGTATTTCCATGCTACTTCTGCAACAAACATTCTGTCCATAATGTGACATGGAAGGAGAGCAGGTTTTTTTCGTGGAGCCAAAAATTCTTATGAAAATGTAATTATCCAAATGTTCGAGTGTCCCCTTCCTGTCCAAAAAATCGATTGCCTGTTCAAATATGCAGGGAGCATCTTCTCCTAACAAAAAAACTTTGAAAACAGACATGAAGCCATTAAAAACCTCATAAAAATAGTGGGAAGCCTTGTGCTTCCACAAGGCCTGGTACTAGAACATTACTGGGTCGAATTCCAAGTTGACATTCTTCGACAGAGACAATTGTGGAAACCGACAGGAATGCGCTATCGCAAAAACTAAGTAGGACGACATATAAAATTTCTTTTCCCATTTGAAGCTTGACAATTGGGAACAGATTTCATGGGAAATTAACTTGCCCCAATAAAAAATGGCTTGTTCGTTGACTGTGAAATAAAAAATATAAAGAGCCATCCGTGAAACAGTTGTTGTGGACTCCTGTCCCGTTATTCTTGTAAACAACCAGGCAATTTCACAAAATGGATTTCTAAATGAACTAACCTGCAAGATTGTAATATCTTCAGGAACTAGAAGTGGGTTTTCCAATAAATGGGGCAAGAGGTCCAACTCGTTGTTATTCTTTGCTAGGAACTGTTTGCAATATTCTGCTCTGAACGTCAATGTTGGCTTCGATAATCTTAACATCTAGCGGGATACCTGAGGTGAAAAAGAAACATAAGAGTAGTCTTGTAGTGGAATAATTCTTTTGTCTGAAATAAATTTATAGGCGCACCAAGACACCAGGTCCTTACAGTAAAAACCTCAGGGACATAGCTTGCACGAGCAATCCCAAAGGTCCAAATTGCTTGGTTCTCTGCGATAGAGGTTGAGTAATAATAATATGCCCTGGAACATTGGAAGTTCTGGTCCTCGTGCCCGAATATGTTCACTGTATCTCCACAGAAGTGCTGTCGAGCTGATGCCATAGGTTTATGAGACCGTTGGTTTACTCTAGATGATGGTTGAAATGAACAGTTAGAGCCGATAATGTAACTCTCCGCTAAATCTTGGTTAAATGCTTATGAATGGGAAAGCTCCTTGAGCCTTTCACTGATTAATGACAATTTGTATGGGTGGTGCATGACGAAATGTTAGCAGTAAAGCTTACTTATTTCATATTTAGAAATGCGAAGGTGGAGAGTACGATGAAGAGCAATTAAGAATTGGAGGTTTCGTGAACGTGCCAAGGCGACGATGTGCGAACGACATTTCATGATTTTGAAATCAACACTCGAAAGGGATAATATAACCCCCATAAATCTTGGTTTAATGTGCATTAATAGGAGATCTCCTCGAGGCTTTTGCCTATCAATTTCAATCTATGCGGTTCCTGCATGATGAGATGTTAGAAGTAAATGCTAGTAATTGCATATTTAGAAACAAGATATGTATATATATATATATATATATATATATATATATATATATATATAACATTTTTTTCTCTTTTATTATAGACAAGTGCGAAGGTCATGAAGACGGGGGAGAGCAAGGAAAGAATGGCAAGGTCTGAAAAGTGGTCGAACGAGATTGAAAAAAGGGTTATGGGATACTGAGGAGAGGCGAGTGTTCCATGGTCAAATTTTATATATTGGAATTTTTGACTGCAAAACATGTAAAACATAAGAGATCATGATGGGGCAGTTCAACGACTAGTTTGTATATTTGCGGAATTCTGGGAAAGTGGCTAAGTATGGAATAGGGAAACGGTCGGGCAGACTCGTTCTCGGAAGCGAGGATTGAAGTTTTCGTGAACAGACCAACCCGATGATGCGCAAATGACATTCCACAATGTTTGAAATTAGCGCTTGCTACCAGGAATACGATCCGCGAGTTTACTTGGTTCTTGGTTGTATGCTTCGTTTGACAGTTTGTATATCGTGAAACTTTGAGGCATTTTTTTAGCTAGCCAACCCGTAAGTTCGACTGTCAATTTGTATAGTGCGGAACTGTGGGTGCTGCTTGTAGGACACAAAACTATAGAGGAAATGATTTGCATTTTAATATAGCTTCTGTGGCACAAATGTGGTATGGCTCATTTTAGCACTTTTCCATCCGTAAACAAAGGTAATCTTGAGCTCGCCAGCCCTGGAGCCCGTGTGTCAATTTGTATATCGCGGAGTTCTGAATGCTGTTTGGAGGTCATGGAAAAATAGAAGTACAATGTTGAGCGAGCCAACGCGCAAGTCCGCCTGTCAATTTGTATATCACAAAACTCTGGGTGCTACTTGTAGGACACAGAACAATAGAGGGCCAATTTAAAGAAAGGGGAAGCACTCGTTGGAAATGTGTGAATCCGCCAAGCCACGTAGCAAGGCATTTAAAAAAAAAAACGATTAAGTAACCAGGAAGAGAAACTACAGGGAATAAAAGAGTGGGAAAATATAAAGGGGGAGGGCAGTTTTCGTAAGCGCAAATTGGTTTCAAAGAAGCCCCATTGTTGCAAAACCATAATTTTCTACTAATTGTCAACAAATGCATTGTTGAATATTAGATTTTATTTCAACCTGTACATGTAAGTATGTTCTTGATATGTTCTTCCATGACTGTAACATATTAACTTAACTATTAAACTTCATTTTCTACTAATTGCCAACAAATGCTTTGTTGAAGATTAGATTTTGTTGGAATGTGTGGGTGTAACTGTGTTCTTCATACATTCTTCCATGACTGTAACATATGAACTTAAGTATTAAAATTCTTGCATTATGGGTTGTTAGCATTAAAACTTAATAATTGCATGTCTAGAAACAAGAATTGCGATTTTGCTGCAAGATTGTACATTGGTATTGCTATGTTCTATCTACATTACAAATAGAATTGAACGTTGGTTTGAAACTGTATGTAATCCATTTTTTGTTTGCATAAAAGGATGGTGAATTGACATAGTACATTGTCATATAATTGTTAGATGTTCCATCTTAGAAAAAATAACCTAAGTAAACACAATATCGAAGAACTACAAGAACAATGAACCATGCCAATGAGAACAAGCGTTAAATCCAGACAACAAGCAACAACGAAGACTCCAAGGCAAATTTTTTTAATAGTAAATCCATTTAAGAAAAAAGAAAAACACCGAGTATTGTACACCTATCCTAAGAAATTGGACCCAGTTCTTCGGGCCAAAACATTGAACGTATCTGCCACAGACACAGGCACATGATCCACAGTATGTAGGATCCTTGCAGTTTTCTCCTGGATGAATCATCTTGTGGTGAAATTGATAGTTTTCAGAAGCTTCCCATGAGGAAGAATACAAAAACGTTGCAGGGCAAATGGAATATCCCTTAACTGAAACTTAGCACACAACTAGAAACCACCTCTGCATAGTTGAAAAAAATTCAGGGACACAGGTTGCACGTGCAATTTTAGAGGCCCAAATTAGTCCATTCTGGGTGGAAGGAGATGACTAGTAGAAAAATGCGTTGCAGCAGTGAGAGTTCTAGACCTGATTCCCAAAGATGTTAATTGTATATCCATAGAACAGGACAATAGTCCCGCAAGTGAATAATTTTTTGGCTTGAAATATATCTCTGGGAGCATCAACATATCATTTCCTTACACTGAAACTCTTCTCCCTAGAACAAACTAATTTGGAACTCTGGAATTCCCAATTTCTCCCTGCAAAGCGGCTATTGTGTTCAACGTCGATTTATTTTCTAAAACTCCTTTTGGTGTTGTCAGTTCCGCCATCACTGAGCTGGGAAGTTCCACCCGTTATGGTTGATTTCAATTTGGGTGCAAGAGTGGGAAGAGTATTTGCATTTCCATCATCCATTGCCGTATCATCGCCCATTAGATCATCTTCTTCCGGCTCAGAATCCATGACATCAACCTCTGTGCCAACCATCAATGCAACTGGGTAGGTTCTCTGAGCAGACAGGGTTGCCTTGGAATTCTTTGGCTTGAAATATATTTCTCGGTGTACCAAGGGACCATCTCCATTTTTTCTCCTGGACAGAGGGAGATGAGTAGTAAGAATATGCCCAGGAATAGTGGAACCTCTAGCCAATATGCCCGAATGTGTTTACTATATCTGGACATAATTGCTGCCACAAGTTAAGGAGAATTTTCGTTTGCTCGAGATGATGTTTGAAATGAAAATTGGGGAGGGATAATATAACCCTCCACAAATTATGGTTTAATGCGTATCAATGGAATATCTCCTCGAGCATTTCGCTGTTCAATGACAATCTCTAGGGTTCGTGTGGAATGAGTTGTTACCATTACAACTCACTAATTGTATATTTATAAAAAAGTGAGAAGGTGGCGGTGACGATGAAGAGAGATTAAGAATCATAAATTTCTTAAAGCCGCCAACCCGCCAGTGCACAAAAACATATTGCATCATGTTTGAACTGAATACTTGGAAAGGATAACATACTTCTGTGCAAATCTTAGTTTAATTCGTAGTAATGACAAATCTTCTCCGGACTTCCAGACATTAATGACAATCTTAACGGTTCCTGCAAGATGAACTGTTAGCATTAAATCTTAATTATTGCATCTCTGGAAACAATACAAAGGTAGCAGTGATGGTGAATTGCGACGAAGCATTGTACATTTCGTGCACCCGCCAACCCATGAAGCCGATTCCAACAAATACCCAAGTATGGAAAGCAGTCAGGCGGGTTACAAAAGAAAAAGGGCAGAAGATATACCCAGGAGACGTGAAGGGCCGATTGTCATATTGCATCTCAGTGACAGATATCGACCGTCAATATGTGTGTCACGGAATTTCGACTGCTGTTTATGCGTAGGGGAACAACGGAAGTGCAATCGTTAGAGGGCAATTTGTATATTTCTGAACTTCAGTTTCTATATATAAAAGAATGAGACATTGGGAAAAAGGACCAAGCAAACATAAAGCGAAAGCATATGAAATGAAGGGGGGTTTGTTTGCTAATTTGTAAATTGCGGAAGTTCGGGTGCTAGTTGCACGTGGCGTAAGAATGGAAACACAATGTTAAACCTGCCTATGCAGGAACCCACAATTCAAAAAGTTTGTTCAATATGAAACGGGGAAGTGGTCGATCGGGCTGGTAATATAAAAGTAACAATGGAAATTTGAAGACGCGAATCCGGCAAATCCCGCACCTAGACATTTTCTGAAAAACGAGTAAGTAAAGAAAGGGAAAGCAGAGAGAAAAGAGAAACTAGAAATTTTCCGAAAAGCAAGTAATACACACTAAATATGTACTATAAAGTATGAACATGAGATGTTATAGAGCATGTATGGATCCCTCATTCCATACTTAGCCACTTTTTGGATCGCAGGTTCTCAGATTGGCGACCTCTAAATTGGGCATCTATTGTTCCGTGGCCTACAAATAGCATCCAGAATTCCGTGATATACAAATTGGCCAGCGGACCTGCGAGTTAGCTTGGTCAACATTGCACTCCTTTTGTTTCGTGTCATACAAACAACACTCGGAGTTCCATGATATACAAATTGACAGAAAGACTCCAGGGTTGGCGACCTCAAGATTGCGATTGTTTACAGATGCTAATCCCTATTAAGTATTTAACATTATCTAAAAACATTATTTTCAATACTAAATTATTAATATTAAATATTGATATTGTACAATTTAATTAGACAAGAAGGTTTGTACAATATGAAACAGGGAAGCGGTTGGTCGATTGGGCTGGTGATATAAAAGTAAGTGAAATCTGAATACGTGAATCCACCAACTTCCTTACCAAGAAATTTTCCTCGGGCTGGCATGATTGAAATTGGGTCTCTATTGTTCCGTGAGCTACAAATAACACCCAAGAGTTCCACGATATATAAATTTATAGGCGGACTTGCGGGATGGCTCACTCAACATTGCATTTCTATTGTTCTGTGTCATTCAAATAGCACTCGGAGGTCCGCCATATAGAAATTGACAGATGGACTCCAGGGCTAGCGGGCTCAAGCTTGTGATTGTTTACAGATGGTGATCCCTATCAACTATCTAACACTACCTAAAATACATTATTTTTAATACTAAAGTATTAATATTAGATATTGATATTGTACAATTTAATTACATAAAAATTATAAAAGGATGTGAAATATATTATTTCAAAGAAAAACCCGCGTATTCAAAAACTTGTTTTCCAATTTTTTTTGTATAATATGAAATGGGCAAGAGGTTGGTCGGGCTGCTGATATAAAAATGGGTGGAAATATGAACACGTGTATCCGTCAAGTTCCGCACCTAGAAAATTTCCCAAGAAATGAGTTGTACATACCAAACGAGTTGGGCATGCGATTTTATAGAGCATGTACGCAACCCTCATTCCATACTTAGCCACTTTTTGGATCACGGGTTCTCGGGCTGGCAGGCTCAAAGTTGGGCCTCTGTTGTTCTGTGCCCTACAAATAGCACCCAAAATTCCACGATATACAAATTGATAAGCAGACTTGCAGACTATTTGAATTTTAAGGGCTTCCTGTTGATGTAATAGCACAATTGGACTTGGGCCAATTTATATTCGTTTCTTACAATATCAAACAAGAAGCGGTAGGTTGGGCTGGTGATATAAAAGTAATTGTAATATGAATTCGTGAATCCGCCAACTCCCGCAGCTAGATGTTTTCCGAAAAATGAGTAATACATACTAAGTATGTACTCTTATAAGGTATGGACATGTGGTTTTTATAGAGCTTGTACGGATCCCGCATTCCATACTTGGCCACTTTTTGGATCACAGGTTCTCGATCTGGCGGGCTCAAAACTGGGCCTCTACTGCTTTATATCCTACAAATAGCACCTAGAGTCCTGCGATATACAAATTGACAGGCGAACTTGCAGACTGGCTCGCTCAACATTGCACTTCTATTGTTCCGTGTCTTCCAAACAACATTCAAAGGAAACGAGTAATACATACTAAATATGTACTTCTAAAAACTATGGACATGAGATTTTATAGAGCATGTACGGATCCCTCATTCCATACTTATCCACTATTTGGATCGCGGGTTCTCGGGCTAACAGGTTCAAAATTGGGCCTTTGTTGTTCCGTGCCCTACAAATAACACCCAAATTTCCACGATATACAAATTGACAAGCGGACTTGAGGGCTATTTGAATTTTAAGGGCCTCGTGTTGATGTGATAGCACAATTGGACTTGGGCCAGTTTATATTCGTTTATTACAATATCAAACGGGGAAGCAGTTGGTCGGGCTGGTGATATAAAAGTAAGTGAAATCTGAAGTCGTGAATCCGCCAACTTCCGCACCTAGAAGTTTTCCGAAAAATGAGTAATACATACCAAGTATGCACCCTTATAAAGTATGGACATGAAATTTTTATAGATCATGTATGGATCTCGCATTCCATACTTGGCCACTTTTTGGATTGCGGGTTCTCGAGATGGCAGGTTGAAAATTGGGCCTCTATTGTTCCACGTCCTACAAATAACACCCACAATTCTATGATATACAAATTGACAAGCGGACCTGTGAGTTGGTTGGCTCAACACTGCACTTCTATTGTTCTGTGTCCTCCAAACAACACTAAGAGTTCCACAATATACAAATTGACAGACGGACTCCAGGGCTGGCAAGTTCAAGATTGCCATTGTTTACAGATGGTATTCCCTATCAACTATCTAACATGGTCTAAAAACATTATTTTCAATACTTAATTATTATTATTAAATATTGATATTACACAATTTAATTAGATAAGAAAGTTTGTACAATTTGGTCGGGCTAGTGATATAAAAGTAAGTGGAAATCTGAACACGTGCATCCGCCAACGTCCACACCTAGAAATTTTCTGAGAAACGAGCAATACATAGTAAACATGTACTTTTATAAAGTATGGATATGAGATTTTATAGAGCATGGACAGATCCTTCATTCCATACTTAGCCACTTTTTGGATCGCGGGTTCTCAGTTTGGCGGGCTCAAAATTGAGCCTCTATTGTTCTGTTACCTACAAATAGCACCCATAGTTCCACGATATACAAATTGACAGGCGGACTTGCAGGCTCTCTGGATCAACATTGCACTTCTATTGTCCCGTGTCCTCCAAACAACACTCGGAGTTCTGCGACATACAAATTGACAGAAGGACTCCAGGACTGGCGGGCTCAAGATTGCGATTGTTTATAGATGGTCATCCTATCTAACATTTTCAAATACTAAATTATTAATATTAAATTTTGATATTGTACAATTAAATTACATGAAATTATCAAAGGATGTTAAATCACTTATTTTAAAAAAAAATGAAGGAAACAAAATAAAGTTTTTTAAAATTCTATCGCCGCAAGAATAACAATGACCAACGAGAAATACATAGTAAACATGTACTTTTATAAAGTATGGACATGAGATTTTATAGAGCATGTACAGATCCTTCATTCCATACTTAGCCACTTTTTGGATCACGGGTTCTCGGGCTGGCGGGCTCAAAATTGAGCCTCGATTGTTTCGTGTCCTACCAATAGCACCCAGAGTTCCGCGATATACAAATTGACAGGCGGACTTGCAGGCTCTCTGGTTCAACATTGCAGTTTTATTGTCCCGTGTCCTCCAAACAACACTCGGACTTCCGCGACATACAAATTGACAGAAGGACTCCAGGACTGGCGAGCTCAAGATTGCGATTGTTTACAGATGGTCATCTTATCTAACATATCTAAAAACATTTTTCTCAAATACTAAATTATTAATATTAAATATTAATATTGTACAATTGAATTACATAAAATTATCAAAGGATGTTAAATTGCTTATTTTAAAAAAAATGAAGGAAACAAAAGAAAGTATTTTAAAATTCTATCATCGCAAGCATAACAAAGACCAATTTGAATTTTAAGGGTCTCTTGTTGATATGATAGCACAATTGCAATTTGCACAATATATATTCATTGATTTCAAATTATTCCAGGAGATTAATTTTACCAAGTTCATCGATTAAGCAAAAAATGCTAAAATAACGACCAATTTGAATTTTAAGGGCCTCTTCTTGATATCATAACACAATTGCACTTCGCACAATATATATTCATTGATTTCAAATTATTCTAGGAGATTAATTTTACCAAGTTCATTGATTAAGGAAAAATTCTAAAACAAGCCACATACTACATTTGTGTCACAACGCCATAGAAATTATCAGGCAGATTTGCGGGCTAGCTGGCTAAAAAATTCAATTCTATTGTTCTGTTTCCTCCAAACAACAGTCGGAGTTTCGCGATATACAAATTAACAGACGAAGCACATAACCAAGAACCAACTAAACTTCAAACAGACCGCAAGCAAGTTCCCACAAGGTTCCATAAGGTAGGACTCATCGAACTTTGCATCAAACAATTTGATATACAAAGAAAAGACGTTGCCGCATTCGTTTTCTCTTGCATCTGGTATATGTTCCCAGTAGAAAATAACTAGGGCCATGGGATATATGGGGTTTGCTGCCATGCTTCCCATTTTTTGGACTGAACAATCCTATGCACATGCAATCCCAAGTAGCCGAGTCCAACGA
>ML802499.1:135950-150893 GCA_009831015.1 Picea engelmannii
AGGGAAATCATAAGACGTTCTCTTCATAAGGGATAATACCATGTATCTTAATACCGGTGCATGAACCTGTACACATGTTGTACGTGGGTGGTGACCCAATATGATTTCTCCTTATATGAGAAAGCATGTTAGGATCTCCCACAATGACCTCTTCATGGCCTAAGCCAAGCATTATTATATATAATTCCTTGAACCTGTACTTTTTGAAAAAGAATATAAATAATGAAATATTCTTCCAATTATTGGTCAAGTTGAATATTGATATACTATTGAATTACAATCCCCTAATGAATTGAGTTTCTTGGTTATTATCTTGATATGAATATATATATATTCTTGTGTTGAAAATCACATTAACAATAATAAACATGCTTTTACTTTATTTTATGATCCATGAATCAGGGAATAATAAACTAGAGAAAAACATCCTTATAGAGGTGGTGGCCAATGCACAAAATAGGAAAACTCCCAATTACTCCCCACACATGCCTCCCTCTAGAAACTACAAGAACCCCCTCGCCTTCTCTACCCTTTAAATTCCACAAGTTGACCTAGGAAGAAACCATAGAATGCCAATGGCTCAAACTTTGCTATAATTGTGATGAGAGGTATACCAAAGTGCATAAATATAAAGAACATAAATGATTTCAAATTTATGTATCCCATTCAAACCAACTTGAAGACATTTATATTGAAGACACCATCGAGCTCAATTCATTGAAAACCGCATATTCTCCTCAGGAAGAAACCACCCCATAACTTCCTTGTGAGGAACCCCAAATTTCCCTGCATGCTTTATCCAAAATTTCAACTCTCCAAACCCTAAGGTTCATTAGCTATATCAAGCAGTAAAAGGTGATTGTTTTCATTAACAATGGAAACACCCACAATTTTATTCATCGGAGAGTTGTAGACAAAACCCATTGTTATGCCCATGTGATGCATAATTTTCAAATAATGATAGCCAATGGTAGTGTGATGAAATGTCATGGCAAGTGTGAGAATGCGAAATTTCAAGTTAGGGACTATCAACTCAAATCTCACATGTTCATTATTGAAATGGGTGGTTGTGGTGTAGTTATTAACACGTAATGGTTATGAAATTTAGGTCTAGTTACCACGGATTTCAAGGAATTATACATAAAATTCACTAAGGAGGGTCATAAACATACAATCAAGGGGCTCAAGTCCAACTCCTCTAAAATTATCAGCTCTTATCACATGGAAAAGCTCTTGAATAAAGACCACTAATGAATTATTTCCCATATTTTGGACAACCCCTCACATGAATTCACATTGATTTGTAATTGGTCCTAATTAAGCATCAAATAGTATTCCAAACACCCAGTGGATTACCCCATTCACATGGTAAGCATGATCATTGTATTCATTCGAATCCAAGTAGCCAAATACCTAATGTTCATCCTTACCAACACCATTTTGCATAGAAGAATGAAATCGAAAAGAATATTCAAGAACTGTTGGAGGTTGACATCATCTGTCCCAATACTATCCCTTACTTAGCACCAATGTCCATGGTATTGAAGAAAATAAATTATTGGAATACGTGTCCCATTTTCCATGCTCTCAATAAGTTGACCACCAAAGAGAAATTTCCCATTCTATTTATTGATCATCCCTTGGATGAGCTTCATGGGGCCAAGCTTTTCACTAAATTCGACTTTCACCTAGGGTACTACCAAATCTAGATGAAGGAGGTGGAAATTCCGGAGATATCCTTCCACACACATGGACATTATGTGTTTTTAATGATGCCTTTTGGACTTAGAAATGCCTCATACACCTTTCATATCCTCATGAACCATGTTTTTTCCCCCTTCCTATGCAATTTTGTGCTTGTATTATTTGATGCTATCGTGATTTAGAGCAAAAACTAGGAAGCACATGTGAAGCATGTTGATCAAGCCTTGCAACTCCTTTGGTACAACTAGTTGTTCCTCAAATGTTACAAATTTCCTTTTGGTGCCTCAAAGGCCGAATACTTGGGTCACATTGTTAGTTAGGATAGGATGCAAGTGGATCCCAAGAAAATTGAGGCTATAAAATATTGGCCATGCCCTCATACTCTGAAAATATTGCATGGTTTCTTAGGACTCACAAGATACTACATGAAGTTAATTGTGAATAATTATGGGTGAATTGTAGGCCCTTAACTACCTTGATAAAAAATAATTCCTTTATGGAACCATGCCATTAAGTAGGCCTTCTTTGCTTTAAAGAAATCCATGTGTACTACATTCGTCTAAGCTATGCCTACTTTCACTAATACTTTTGTCTTAGAATGTGATGCTTTTGGCAGTAGCCTTGGAGTAGTGCCAATGTAATAAAGGTGGCCGTTAACATTCCTTGGAGTAGTGATAATGTAAGAAAGGTGCCCCTTAACATTCCTTGGAGTAGTGCTAATGTAAGAAAGGTGCCCCTTAACATTCACCATAAAACAATTGTGTGATATAAATTTGGAAAATTCCACCTCTGAGAAAGAGATTATGGCCATCCTTCATGCAATCAATACTTGGTGCCCATATCTCGTTGGGAAGCACTTATAGGTTAAGATCAACCCTCATAGTTTGAAGTATTTTATGGAACAAAGGTTATCATCCCCAAAACAAGTCAAGCCAGTTGCTAAGATTATTGGGTATGATTATGGGATCATATATAAGAATGGAAAGGAGAACGTGGTGGTTGATGATTTGTCCTAGAAATATGAGGAGGAAGGATCTCTCTTTGCTTTATCCTTATTCATACCAAATTGGCTCACAAAATCCTGATAAGAATGGTTGGAAAATGATACAATGGTTCAAATCATCCAAAGACTTTAGGAGGACCCTAATCCCCCTAGGGGTTGTTCTTCGTATCAGGATACCTTGTAATATAGAGGGTATTAGAGGAGTTTCATTCATCCCCTACAATGGGTCACTTTGGTTTTTAGAAAACCTATAAACTAGCTAAGTGCTATTTCTTTTGGGAAGGAATGAAAAAGGACATCTTTACTTGTGTATTTGAATGTGACATTTTTCAAAGGAAAAAGGGTGACACAATGAAGAATTTGAGGGAATTGAAGAAATTGTTGATCCCAACCACTATTTGAACTAACATTTTCACGGATTTTATAGTGGGCCTCCTGAAAGAAGACAATAAATTGGTTATCATGGTGTTAATTGACCACCTTCCCAAATATGCTCACTTTTGTGCCTTACATCACCCATTTACACCCTCCATAATGGACCAAGTCTTTATGGATCATATTTTTAAGTTGCATGGCATACCCAGTTGCATTGTGTTAGATCAATATCCTACTTTTAAAAACATATCTAGAAGTTGTTTAGTTTACAAGGCACAACATTAATCATGAGCACAACTTATAATCCACAAATTGATGGTCAAATTGAAGTGGTTAACAAATGCTTGGAAACCTAGTTACAATATTTTGTAGCAAATCGACAAAACCGATGGGTTCAATGGATACCCCTTGTTGAATGGTGATACAAAACCACTTATCACAGTGCCACCAAAATGGCACCTTGTGAAATTTACTATGTCCTAAAACCTCCTTTGATTGCTTCCTATTCATTGGGCACTGTTGGCTCCCCCAACTAACACCCTGTTATTTTACCTTGAAATGCCGAGTTATCAACAAAATTGCTTGCTGTCCAGTATGCTATCTTCATTGGATTGATAGATTCTTTATAAATTTGGCTTGGTGTGTATAAACATTTTTTGTTTTGCTTGCTTTATTTTGTGTTATTATACTGTGCTTAATTTCATGACTGATAAGCATGAAACTATGGATTCTTTTTGTAAATTATTTTGGTGGATTTTATATGATGTATTTCACAATTATGGTTCTCCAATTGACCTTTTTCAATTAGCTTCTTCTATTCCTAACTTCATCCGAAAAGGATACTGCATTGTTATAATGATTTCCATTATTTCCTAGTGTGGATCTAACTTAGATTCACAACTTATGTTAATATTGTAAGTTCCCTGACTATAATCTTGTTTGATAAGGGAAAGTTTAACCTTATAACTCCTTTTATTATTTACAAGGTTTATCATGTTAAAACCCTTGTCATAACAAGGAAGAAGTTAACAAATACAATTGTTATATACACCATGTTAAAAGGGTCAATCCTAATTCTTGGTTTATGATAGAGTTATCTTAGGTTATGGGTTATGCATCGTGTATACTATGTTCTTAACAATTTGATTTTATCCTTCCCCTATGAAGTAATCACAACTAAAACCCTTTGATCATTACTATGATTGTGTCTTCGCCCACAATTTGGGGTCAGTGGTTCGTGGAAATTTACAAGGAAAACATGGGTCATTCAACCCTAAATTCCTCTATTCTCCATCATGCAAGCAACCATATATATCATCAAAGTATTAAGTGGCTATCTGGTTTGTATCGTCCTCTGTGCTTTGATTTATTAAGCCACTATTGTTGCGATCCGTTATGTCGACTTGTTTTTATCTGGTTTTAATGATTCTGTTGTGTTTTGTCTCATATGTATTCTCTCCCAAATAAATATTCTGTTCTCTCTTCAAATTACACGGTTCATTAAGATATCTATATATTTCATGGCCCTTGTAGTAAGGGAAGAACTGAACAACCCTCAGGTTTTACTTACCCGTAATGGCATAACAAAGATAATTTTTCGGGATGGATTATGACCAAATGACAAAGAATTTGACAAAAATGTCAGAAACCCATCTCAGAAACGAACCCATTTATCTCTCAAGCAAACAATTTTCTAAAAAAATCAAATATATGAGAGATATGACCTTTGTTTTAAAGAAGATATTCTCATAATTTCCGTCGAGTTTGAGGAAATAGTTCAACATTGCAGAGCAATCATATATGTCTCAGGATATTGAAAAGATTGAGTAAGATGCATGATTTAACCCTGATCCTCACTCCCCTCTTATCAAGTGGTCAATCCAAGATGAAAATATCATTCATGTTCCTTATGTTACTCGCAGAAAGGTCAAGGACAAGCTAGTACAAACTTAGTCTCTAGAATCAATCTTGAATCGATTAAAGAATAAACCTCTGGACTGTCCCAAACAAGACAAAAAATCAGTCCCTTCAAAGAACGATTTACACGTTGATATACCAAAAGACCAGGCCTAGAATAAGGAAGAAATTGATTCTAATAACAATAGGTTTGGCCAAAGACTATCTATAATACTCAGGAATGAATCCGAACACAGGGAAACCTCGAAGGAATCAATAAATTTTGAAGATCATGAATTTCCTTGTGAAAAATCATGATGAAAAATTGAAGCGCAACATGCAAGTTCCTTTTCACTTCATTGGTAACTCCCCCCTTTTCTCCGTAGATTTTAAATCTTGACAGGTATTGGTCCTACTCTAAGGAGTAATTTATTAATAGAAAAAACCCCTCTGATAGGAATAACCAAGTGTTATCGGATATATCGGTAGGTGCGGACACTAACAGATCTCCCTAGATCCACCTGGATCTAGAACAAAACAGGACAATACACAATTCTTTCCCTAAGTTGTATTCATTGAATCTACTAATAAAAAAGAATGAGGGACATACCTTTATATCGCTTCCTTAGGACTCTGTTGTTCCCTCTTCGCTCCAGTGCTCTTGTGAAATCAAGTCCAAGACAACACAAACCAACCAAAGTGAAGATAACAAAGTATATTCAATGTCAACCTATGCATATGATCAAGGAATTATGCAATAAAATAAGAGTAATTTTATGGGAAAGGGACACACCGCTGTATTATATTAATTGAAAGTCGAAGATACAACCAGATCGCCTTGATGTCGCAAGATTCCTTTCAGTGACCCTTGGTTCCAACACACACACTTTTTCTATACTTGCATGAAGAATATCCAATGCAACTTGGTGGGCCAAAAAGAGTCTCCAAGCTTCTATCCAAGCAGGGTTCTTCACACAATTCTTTTACCAATTCTCCATTCAATCTTGCTTAACCTTTTCCATGATAATCCTTTCAATATATAGGAGAAGGAGAGATGGTTACATGGATGAGGATGATCCCACTAAATATGAGAAGTCAGTAGGATGCCAACCATGTGAATGCCAACTCATTTTCTAGAAGATCCCCTTCTAGAACCTTCGTGACCTCTTCTCTTCTTCAAGCTTAAAAACAGGTTTGCACCCTACCTATAGAGCAGGCTGCGAACAGTTCGCACCCTAAGTGTGGGTGGCCTGCGATAATGAGGGATTTTCTCACCTTGTAATACATGCATCTTGCGAACTCATCTTAAAAATGTGTTTTTGGAAGAAGACAACAATCAGTTTTCTCAGGCAAAAAGTCCTTGTGGGAGCCCGAATACATCAGTTGTGGCAACATCACCAGAGTGACCAAAATCATGTGTAACAAAATGCCCCCCAAAGTATGAGGCCAGAACTTGTGACAGCCGAAATAATTTGTAATATGCGTGTGTGTGTCAGAAATAAGGAGTGCACCTAATCAAAAACTAAACAACCAAGCATCTGCATAATACAATACCAGTTCCGAGGTAGGCATTCCCATAATTTTATAAAAAATGAACGGAATTGTAAACGTATGTCATGGCCACCAATCATACACTGTGGATCCATGTCGTCAAAATGCTACATAGCCAGCAGGAATACACTATGGATATATGTGAGAAGACTTGAATAATGACATAGCCATGAGACATACAAAGTGGATCTATGTGCCAATACAAATCATACATTATCCATCGCAACCCGGATCGAAAAGATGAGACCCAAGGTCTTCAATACTGTCACCTGAAAGTACGAATCTAGCCATGTGATTACATGTGTCGAAGTTGAACATGGTAGAAACCACTTGATTACCGGTCATTGATGAAAACCGTTAACAAGTGCGAGGGAAATCACCATTGGTGTCAATGAATCCCAAGGTACCGAAGTACAATCCGAATGAATGCGAATGAATGAGACGACGTCGAGCACTCGAAGAAATATCTCGATCAAGGATCAATGATGTGAAACCCCTGTCGAAAGAAAAGAGACCTGCCATTAAGGCATGCAGGTTCCAAGGTACTAAATGATTTCTAAGTGTTATTTCTGAATAATGAGTTGGAGTCGACAGAACAATATTCGTCACAGGAGGGCCTTGATGTATCCCCCATCAATGATAAGAAATAAGTAATAGATTTTGAGGGCGAATCAAAGTACGAACAAGGGTTGAAACAGACACAGGGAAGGCCGACTCAGTGCGAATGGACAACTTCAGATGGACGACTCAATAGAGGGCTCGTGTGAACTTCTCTTGAACATATGAATGACACAACCAAGGACTTGGCATCACTGACTCAAAGATGACCCAAGATATGACCTTGTAGTAAGTTGAATGAGAGACAAGTGGATTTCTCAACCCAAATTCAAATGATGAATAGGGGGTGTCATGTTCAAGAGCGACGCTTACTACCATTAATATGAATACGAAAACACATCCCTTTCCCAAAATTCCCCCCACCATTTCTGGCGAGTACCTCTTTATTTTTACGCAAGATTGAGGAGGATAACATATGCTTGTCAATGTAAGCTCATCCTTCGGACGAATCCCTCAGAGTATATTTAACGAACCCTAGGAAGGAGTGGCTCGTTCCCATATGGGCCTTTCGATGTTTGTTTTATGAGTCCAAAGAAAGAAAACTCGAGGGTTTTCATGTTTTGAGAGTTTGAAAAACACTTAAAGAGAACTCTCTCAGTTCCTTTTTCGTAAAGTAGTCTGATGAGACCGAAAAAGAGATAAAATATCACTCAACAAATGTTTTCTTCAAATACTTTAACGAGCGTGAAAAGAACAAGGTCGCTCGACAATCTTTTCGTTTTTATGGAGCGTGAAAAGAGCTTAAAGGATACTCCCTTAGGTTTGTTGTTTTCGTGTTACCATGACGAGTATGAAAAAATGAGAAAAAGTAAACTCGGTTACGTTCTCATATTTTTTCGAGCATGAGAACGAATGAAGACTGAGCTCGAGGTTTTTCCTATAAAACCATAAAAAAGTAGTCGTATATGCGACAAAAAGAAGAAACACTCGTACCCCCCTATTCGGACTTCGAAGTTGCTATCCCTGCAAAAAATCATATTCACAAGGCTATTAAGGCATTAGTTTTTATAAGAAAAATAAAAATAATATATAAAAAATCAATAAAAAATAGTAAAAAGTGAATAAATATTGGTAAAAAGGGCTTTTTACCATTTCATTGTGATTTTGCCAAAAACTTGTACAACATACCTCATTTTCCCCCAAATTTATTCACTTGATTGCGGGAGGCACAAGCGATCATTTGGGAACCGTTTCAGCCAAGGAGGTAAGCTCTTGATCCTTCAACTTCTCATGGTTCATTTTTTGTTTTTATTGGCAATTTCTTGGGTTTTAAATCCATTTTAGGACCACACCATGCGCTCGAGCATTCTCACAGGCGGGCCTTGCGGGACCTGTGAGAATCTCACATTCTGCCAAAGGCTCACCTGCGAGGCCCGAGACATGGATTTTGAATTTACGTTTTGCTCAATAAAAAACATGCAAAAGTTTGGAACCAATTGCTAACTCTTCTCTCATGGCTCTTGTGCAGGTGTTTGACCATCAAAATGTTGGAGTGGCGAGAAAGAGAACATGAGGAAGACGATGCCATTGCCGGGAATGACTTGGGTACAGTCGCTGCCCTCCGGGACTGTGGGCTATTGAAATTCTTTAGGATTCCAGGAATGAGAGACCAACTCAGATTGTTTGAATACCTAGTCCACATGTGGGATGTGGACCAACAATTATTTCATGTGGGAGTCCATATGCTAACCCTAGATATCGAGGATATCTATTTTCTAACGAGTTTATCATGACGTGGATACCATGCTAGCTTGATCAGTGGCCGAGGCGATGGACTCCCTATGAGTGAGTATTGTCGCCAATATTGTGTTCCTGAGGCAGAAAGAAGCAAGGGTAAGGTTTCCATTTGGGGGGTCTAAGATTTGACCCTACGAACCATCTTGTTCACTATTGCACGCATGGCTGGGAGCGCAGCTCCACACATGGATCTCTATATCTACTTCTAATACGCCATAGAGTGCATAGAGCCTCGGGTCTTCAACTGGTCCGATGCAGTTCTTCGCAGTATGAAGAGGCAATCAACGAAGTGCAGGAGGGGTAACTTGAAGCAGTTTGGGCACGTATCACTTTTGGTGTCCTTCTTCCTCGAGAGGGTCCCACTGCTTCGATTACAGGTTGATTGGGGTTTATCGGCCCCACAAGATTCGAGGATGTTGAGGTAGTGAAACCTCATGGCTCGACATGTAGCTGGGCCTATAATCAAGTACAATGATTCATTTTTTGACTGGTTAAGGCCCCAGATGCTGATGATTGACGACTACGCATATGCTGGTTTGGATTTTCAAGGGGATATGGATTTGGCCCTACCTGAGGATGCTCAGTGGGGTGATCTAGGTAAGAAGTACACATTTTTTTCTTTTTAAATGTTTTTGTAATTTTTATCATATGAAATGTTTTTGTGTTTATCCAAGAACTAAAAAAAAAATCTCTTTTTGATGATACAGATGTGGGGCCATATCGACCTCTGGGAACGTCTCCTATTCAGCGGCGAGGAGAGGCAGCTTTAGTGGTAATATGGGATGCCGAAGACTACGAGGCAGCGGAGTAGAACATGGAGGGGTTGACCACAGACATCCCAGATATGGCTATTGGGGAGATCCCTAGACATTTCCAGCGCCATACTGTGGGTGTGTCTGAGTCTATCAGTCAACTACTTCGTAGGGTGGCCCGAGAAGTTGCGTGTTATCGTGAGTGCCATCCATGAAACTATTTTGTAGAATCTATGGGCTTCGTATTTTTGAGATTTTGATCCTCAGACAAAAACTTTTTGTAAAAACTTTTGATCATTATATAAATATATACGACTTCTACCGGCTTATCTTGTGTTGTGTTATACATGTAATGTGTGATTGGCTTATGAAAGTCCCAAATGTCTGTCCAACACATAGTTAGCTAATGCATCAGTCAATGTATTTAGACATCTAGGAATGTGTTGATATTCGATATAATCAAAATAACGTTCCAAGAGGCGAATTTGTAAATATACCCGTAATAAAGTAGGACTTCGAATAACATAGACATTACTTAGCTGTAGAACTACTAGCTGCGAATCGAGTCGTATAACCAGGTGGCGGATACCAAGCGAAATAACATCAATCAATAATTCGATGACGGCGCTATATTCCTCAATATTGTTGGTCGCATGACCAAGGCATACACCTCGCAGACTGATAAGTTCATTTGTAGGTGCGTAAATTGCCCATGCAACATAAGAAAGATTCCGAGTACTACGACTAGTGTCATCGGCGAAGCCAATGTGGGGTAGCGAAGACTCCGACATCTGAAAACCAAGCACAACGTAAGATAAGCGGTCGGGGGCAGAGACCAAAAAAACATACTAAAGTAACACACAAAAAGTATGATACAATAAAATACAAGCACTCATGCACATGTGATCTTAGGCATAGTACTTCTTTAAGTACAACCTATTTCTGGGTTCACTTAAGGGAATACCGTCATAGTCTACCAACTCTTAAGCTCCTTTCTCCAAAACTCGTCTGACGATATAAGGACCTCACCACATCACTTCAAATTTTCCAGATCCTAGCATATCCCGATCTTGTTCGTAAAGAAGAACCAGATCACCTTCGGAGAAAACGCGTGACCTGACATGTTTGTCGTATTGTGCTTTGACACATTTCTTTTGGGCTTCTATAACTAGGGTGGCATCACAACGAGTTTCATCTAATTGCATAAGATACAACAAACATTCTTCTTCAGCAGAAGTTCGACGTCTAGTTTTAAGGAGGGTATCTCACATTCAATCGACAAGATGGCTTCTAGACCATAGACTAACTGGAATGGTGTAAACATGGCAACAGACTTAATGGATGTCCGGTAAGCCCACAATGATGAAAACAAGATCGTGTTCCAACTCATTTTGTGAATCCCTATCATTCGTCGAAGCATGGTAATGAGGACCTTATTTATTGCTTCAACTTGGCCATTGTCTTGTGAGTAATAGGGTGTTGATTTTTTATGGCGAAGACCCAACTTTTCAGTGAGTTCAAACATCATGAAGTTTCTAAAGTGGCTACCGTGATCAGTAATGATAGCCTGAGGAACACCAAAATGAGCAATGATGTGATTGAATATGAATAATGCTGCAGTCTTTCCGGTATTGTCGAATGTTGGCATCGCCTCGACCCATTTCGTAAAATAATCTACGACTACAATAATGTATCCATGCCCCCTGGTCAAGTGAGGGTGACATGTCATGAAATCGATACCCCATTTCACAAAAGGACCAATAGAAACCACATGGTGTAGAGGAGGAGGGTGTGAGCATATTTTATTGTTGTAGGTTTGGCAAGCGTGGCATTTTTGGATGAAAATTATACAATCGTTGAATAAAGAAGGCCAAAAATACCCTACCCATAAGATTTTCTGGGTAGTAGCATACCCAGACCTGTGACCACCACAGGCTCTAGAATGTCAATCATTCAGGGCTTTCTCGGCTTCGTCAAACGTGAGGCAGCGTCGAAAAATGGAGTCAATCCCACGACGATAAAGAGTATCACCGAGGATAATATACTGACGGGCTTGGTAGCATATTCGACGACGGTCAGTGCTAGACAAATTGGGTCGGAAAGTCTAGGTCTGGAGATATATGATGATATCTCCATACCAAAGGTCATCGAAACTGATCAGGAAAAGGGATTCATCGGGTAATGAATCTTTTGCTACATTTTCTATCTCAGAGCGGGGAAGGTCGCATATCAATTCGGCAAACACCAAGGATTTCTTGGACTTAGCGCATTTGAATTCCAAGTCAAACTCCTAGAGGATTATGATCCATTTGGAGTATTTTCCCCCTAGCAATTGACGTGTAAGAATGTTCTGCATAGGGTTGCAGTTAGAAATCACCGTAGTTTTGCATAAAAGGATATAGTGCCGGAAATGTTGAACTGCTTGGACGGCTGCCAAGGCCAGTTTTTCAACATGTAAATACTTGGTTTTGGTAGTCGTGAGACTCCGACTCAAGTAATAGATGACATGTTCTTCATGAGAATCATCCTCGTGGATGAGAACCATAGCGATGGTATAGTCTAAGGCTGCGAGGTAAAGGAAATAATCCTAACTGTAATCAGGTGGGAAGAGTAGGGGGTACATGTCAAAGACAGTTTCTTCAAAAGCTTTGTTGGCAGTAGTATCCCATATGAATTCAGAACCTTTCTTGAGTAGTCGCGTAAATCCAAGAGTTGGCTCAACATAGTTCGGGATGAAACGACGAAGAAAGTTTGCCTTCCCTTGCAAACTTTGTAACTGGCAAAGTGAGGAAGGAGGAAGGAGATCGAGAATCGCCTCGACCTTCAACGGATCTACCCTGATCCCTTGACGTGAAACAATAAAGCCCAGAAGTCGACCAGATTCTACGCAGAAAACACATTTGTGGGGATTCAAGCGTATATGGTAAAATTGACATCAAAGGAAAATGGCATGGAGGTGCACTGGATGATCTACATGACGCATGGAATGTGCGGGTAAGTCATCGAGATATGGCTGCACAATGTGCTTTATGTCATGAAAGACGTAAGACACAACATGTTGAAAAGTTGCACTGGCATTATTTAAACCAAATGGGAGTTTCCGATAGGCAAAAGTACCCCAAGGACAAATAAAAGTGGTCTTGTGTTGGTCCACTGGTACAATATTGATTTGATTATATCTGGAGAAACCATCCATCAGAGAGAAGATTTCGCTTCTGACACAATCGTCGACTATCTGGTCAATGAAGGGGGTAGGAAAGTTGTCTTTGGGACAAGCTTTGTTAATGTCCCTATAATCAACACACACGCGGATTGTGCCTTGTTTTTTGTCGATCGAAACAAGATTGGAAACCTAGTCAGTTAGAGCAACCGGGTAAATGAATCCAACCTTAAGAAGTTTTTCTACTTCAAGATTGATAACGACTGCTTTACGTGGGTGGACCGAACGAAGTCGTTTCCAGATAGGTTTAGTGCCCGAGTATGTCTTAATTTCATGTAACACAATGTCGGGGTCAATACTCGACATTTCTTCATAGCTCCACGCGAAGACATCACAAAATTCTTGGAATAGAGACTTGTAGGTGACCACTTCGTCATGGGAACACAAAGCTCCAATATGCACATTTTCGACAATTCCAGGTTTTATGGATATGTAGAGAGGGAGGGTGGGTGTTACACATTATTTTCATCATCCCTATGACCGTTAATGATGTAAACCTATCTATTTCCTTCAGAGGGGTCAGTGGCCTAAGTTCCTAAAGAGAGAAGGGAGAAGAACTTTTCCTGAGAAAAGAAGTTGCATTTTCCCTTGAAAAAACCCTATAAAAAAGGATGTTCCCAGGTTTCTATATAGGCAGGGTGCGAGAATGACCCATTCTCGCAGGGTGCACTATAGCTAGGGTGCGAGATGTTCGCAAGTTTCTCTATAGCTAGGGTGAGAGAATACCTACACGTGGGAAAAATGAGCGTTTTCTCGAATCTTCTAGAAGGAGAAACTTTCATGGTGAGGTGGCATCCGAATGGTGTGGATCTTACTCACTTTCATGATTTAGTGGGATCATCCTAACCTCCTCACCTTATCCTCTTCAACTTATAAAAGGAGAGGAGTTCTCATGAAGAAAGTTAGCTTTGTTGGTTCTTGAGCTTGTTAACTTTGGTTGGCTTGGAATTATTAGCTTGGTTGGAGTGGCTTTGAGATTTGCTTTGTCAAGATAGATTGTGAATATCATCAGATCTATGTTCTCACAATTCTTGGAGTCAAAGTGTGTGGGGAACGAAGGACAGTTGGAATGGACCTTACGACATCAAGGCCATGGTTGTAATCTCTCTTTCACATTTAATATGATACAATAATATGATTCTTTCCTATAAAGCTTGTTGTGTTTTATTGTATGATTCCTTGATCACATACATAGGTTTTTATTGAGTTTATGCTATTGCTATCACTTTGGTTGGTTTGTGTTGTCTTGGTCTTGAMMTCACGAGAGCACCAGGGCGAAGCAGGAGCAACAAAGACCCTAGGAAGCGATACTAAGGTATGTTACTTGTTCCTTCCTACTAGTAAATTCAATATCTAAAACTTAAGGAAAGCGTCATGTTTTGGTGTGTTTTGTTCTAGATCCAGGTGGATCTAGGGAGATCGGTTAGTGTCCGCACCTACGGATTTATCCAATAACAAAATTGGTGACTCCACTGGGGAACGAATTGTTTCCTAGTTAGTCTAGTTTCCCTTACTTTGATTGCTTGTTTTCTGGTCTCTGAGTCTGTGGGAGATCCATAAGACTCTCTGGTTTTGAAAGTTCACTCAAAATTTTTGTCCTTTTTCCAAATTTTGTGTTTATAGAAATTCTCACACTGTACCCTTTAGTAGCCTGCGAGAATCATCTGTGTTCGCACCCTACTGTGTAACCCAGTGCGAGATGTTCGCACCCTACCTGTGTCCAACTTGTGAACTCCACTGATGTTCGCACTGCACCCTATAGCTAGGCTGCGAACCCATTTGAAATTTTTGTTTAGAATTAGGATTTCCTATCTTTTGGTGCCTAGTTTTGCTTTGATCTGCTGGATTGAACTTTTGGAGCCTATCTTGATCTATTTACAGTCTGCTTGACATCCTTTGAGTTGCTTTTAGCCACTTTTGCTTTGTTTGGTTTTGAAGGATTAATCTCTTTCTTTGAGTGTCTTTCAATTACAAAGCGTGTGTTTTCTTTAGAATTCTTTAGGGAAAGATCAGATTTCTTCTGAATAGTTCACTTTAAAAGAAAACTTTAGTTTGGGTTTCTTTGTTTTAAGAAAGTTCATTATTGC
>ML802500.1:3253-22819 GCA_009831015.1 Picea engelmannii
CTTCCATCGCTCCACAACTTGACCTATAGGGGCTTCACTTCCATAACCTCACTTTCCAATTCATTTACCCCTAGGGTCACCCGAGATTCCCCCTTGTGTTGGCTTTATCCTTCACTAAAGCGAGGGGAAGGTCTATCAAAGGTAAACAATGAATAGACTCTCCCACAATTATCATCATCTTGTGGATTGGGTCGGGCTTTTCCCCAACCTATAGTTTATGCGATAACAATGTCGAAAGGGCCGATATCTTTAGGGTTTTGTTGGTGAATTAATGTTGAACCCCGAGTCTATCCACTGCGCGTCAACATATATAAGAAAAGTTCATCACTAGCTTTTTGCTCTTTACACAATACTATATGTTATTACTAGATGTTGATATCTTTTTTGATGAAGATATAAATAGGTCCATCTAGAACATTTTTTGAACAACAATACTACAATAATGCCACATGCATCTATCTCTATAATTTTATTATATTAATAAAATTAATTATTTTTTTGGAATTTTTTTTAATAATTTTCAAAAAATAACTCAATATTATAACATATATTTTATATATAATAAATTAAAATAATATTTTTCATAATTATTTATATATTAAAATAAAATAATTTACCATCATGTAAACCTTACGAAAGTCTTTGCTTTACTCAATTCGAATCATGGTTATTTGGAAGACAATCTTGAAATAAATGGAATTGGGACCTTTTAACATATGTTATAAATCATGAAATATATGGAATTGGCATCTTTTAACATCTTCTTTATAAGTCATCATGAATAAATAGAATTAGCATCACAACAATTGGCATTACAATATTTTAATACATCTTTTTATGAGTTATGAAATAAATGGATAGACTTGGCAGTACAATGTTTTTATTATTTATGCCCTTTGGTTAAGCATATTAGGTTTTTTAAGTTTAATACTAACTATCAAAAACATGCTACAAAGTATATTCAATTTTAAATTCAATAATATTCTCAATAAATTAGAAAATAGTTAATGCTTCAACAAAGTTAATTTGTACTCGACATGGAGCCATCGCAACGATAAATTAATTGCAACTTCCATTTTTGTAAGAATGGAATGAAATTTCCGCAATGATTTCACATATTTATCATTGAAGAGGCTGAATCACACATTTATCATTGAAGAGGTTGAAGTGACACTATATTCCGACTTTTAAAGCGAGCAAGGCACATTTAGCTTTTGGCCGATAACTCTACTACAACAATACATTACAAAGTATATACTACGCGACCCGTCTTAAATCCCTAAGTATCATAAGAATATGTTGATAAGAATATGTTGGTTATGATTTAAGTCAAGAGGAGTTATATCAATAATAATGGTAATTGTAGTTGTTTTTGGGGTGTAGAATAGTCGGTGATGGAGTGTATTGTTAAGGCACTTCGTTATGTGAAGTTATCGGTTTGAAACCCTTGATTAGCCTTGTGTGCCGCGTGAAAGGCCATCCTGGATTATAATGGTAATAGTTGGATAACATGACCGCGTGTCACGCGAGTACGTGCCCAACTAACTACTGATTTCCCCGGTTAATAAAAAAACAAAATAATGATAATCGTAGCGCATATCTATGTAGTTATTTTTAACTATGATTTTAGATAAGAATGAAGTTAATAAGAGCTTTAAGATAATAAGACAAAAGGTGTCTTTGCTTTGCGGTGAATGGAAGGTACAGGAAGATAATTTAAGCACATAATGCAAGTATAAATCCCACTTGCTTTGGTTCTAAGTGAAGTCAAAAGGCTTTGGTTTCAAAATTAGATGTATAAGTGTGATATTATTTTTTACAAAGTCAAATAAAAACTATTTATTTTTGGCAAAACAAGAAAGAAATTAAATGTGTTTAATAACTTGTCATGTTTATCAATCGTAGATGTATTAGCGTTAAACTTTAAAGAAATGGACCATCAAAGTTGGATCAAACATGGTACAAATTATAGACAATGAGTCTCTTTTCACTAAATGGCTAGAGTGTTCATCTCAAATAACTTTGGCCCTCAAAATGGTTAGTAAACATGGTACAAATTATAGACAAGGAGTCACTTTTCACTAAATGGCTAGAGTTTTCATCTCAAATAACTTTGGCCCTCAAAATTGTCAGCCTTAAAGAAGAGAGATATGACAAAGCAACATAAGTCTTCTGACAAAACATCTTGAAATCTATTTAACCATAAAATCATGTAACCTTATTTCCATGTGTAATCAATTAGGACTTGCTACTTTACGTTGTTTAGTTGAGGGTTTTGCTTCCAATTCTTTTATAATTTCCAACTTAATGAAAAGAAATTTGTGTTGAACACATTTGTGCATATAATGACGGGGATAGAAAATAATGAATACAATTATAATATAAATGGTTTGGTCATATATCTTTTACATATATATGTTTTCTAAAATTTGCAATTAAGGTTAACAACTGGTCTCATGTACGGGACTAAGACTAGATGCTACTTGATATCATTTGACACTTTCTTTAGAGCCTTAACAATGACTAGATAGGGATATTATGTATCTTGCAAATGCTATCCGAGTTGAAACTGCCTTATGATCCTAAAGTATGACCTAAAACTGTTTTTGATTGGCTAAGAGTTTATCTTCCTTAGATGTGAGGAAACATGAAACTTTCTATTTTTTTGTTTCTTTTTTTGGGAATCCTTAGTTGTGGTAGAATTTGCCACTTTTATAAAGTGGATTAGTTCTTGAATGCCCTTCCATTAAGGTGTCTTACGATTCTACACTCTAATATTTCTTCCAAGAAAATTCTTGAAATACTTGTTTGTCTCCATTTTAACTTTCGGCAAGAAGTCACCCAGGGACCATACTTAAAGCATGCTTTGGCTCTCAAAGCTACTTGCTTGTAGTCCAATCTTTGCTTCCAAACCTTGTCATCTATCTAAATATCTTTAAGTCGTCTAGACCTTGTCAATAACCTCATTCAACATGTCTTCAAATAATATATTTGTGAAATCCACCTTTACAAACAACTTAGCATAACTTGTCATTCAACATGTCTTCAAATAATATATTTGTGAAATCCACCTTTACAAACAACTTAGCATAACTTGTGATATACTTATTTTTTTGTTTTTGAAAACACAAATAAAACTTTCTTAAAACATTTTAGAAAACATCCATAAATTTAGATACATAGAAGTATATAAATAGAATGAAGATCTTTCCTACATTAAAGCTAAAGCTAATAATTTAACAAAATGATTAAAGAAAGATTTAAACCCTAACATAATACATACTATTAAACTGTTAAAATAAAAATATATTTAAAACTTACACTTCACATTTATAATGAATTTACCAATACAATCTATGATGATCCCCTATTATTTAATAAAACATAATTATTTCAAAATCTTTAATTTAGTCTTTTGGTTTTATATTTACAAGAACAAAATTTAAAGTTGATATTATGATTCATTGTATTATTTATACCTCTCTTTAATATTTATAGTGTTTTTACGAATAGACTATATATGATAATCTCCCATAACATATTTATTTTAAAAGATTTTATTTAGTACTTCAAATTACATTTGTTTACATTTACAAAGTGTTAACACTAGGAATTACTCTCAGATTCCTTTGCACAGAGGATAAGCCCAGTACCCATCATGTTATATATAAATGTAAATGAGTATTTAAAATGTCAAATGGATAAGACTCGGGATAATAATGTTTTAACTCAGAAATATGGACTAACATGCACAAGCAATTGAGGTCTTGATCAACTTCAGTCAATGAGTGGGAGTAAAGGTGAATAGGAGGAAGACTTTAGTGAGGAAAATGCAGAGCTCTGCTATGGACATCAGGTCTTCCAACATCCCAAGGAGGAAAAACTCAAACACAAGATCTTCTTAAATTCAAAGTTTAAAGAACATTGAAGAACATCATAACAATACTATAATCAAACATTCATCATAATACAACTATAACAATCTCAAGTGAATCATTCAATCATGAACACTTCAATATAAGAGGCAATACGATGGAATAAGAGAAATCGACTTATATTAATAAAAAAATCTCAAGTCAAGTACATAACCAGAGAACCAATATGCTTCATCAAAATATTACAATAAGAGAGCCTAGTTCAACCATTTGAACCCACTAAAACATTTGGAATGTCTATTTATAACCAAAAGGGAAGGCAACAACTAGAGGTGTGAGCTGGCCTTCCTCCCATAGGATTCTCTAAATCAGTTATTCAAACTAACAACTGTGCTAACAACTATGATACAAAAAAGGAAATATGTTGGCAACTGATCCAACAAACTTTTAACTAACATTGTCTTCATTGATGCACATCCCTTTCCATGCCAAGTGTCTTACAGAGGTTGTAAGTTGTCATCATGCTGCCACCTTTGATCTTAGCCATTCTCCATATCAATAGCCACCCACGAGAGTGATAACTCGAACCCCTTGATTCCAAGTACCAGTTGGTAGCGTCGTTCAGTGGCACATTGGGTAGTGAGTTTTTTGTAGCGCCTTCACAAAATACTCTGCACATTTCGTATAACAGCTCCAAAATAGGATTGTAGAATGGATAGCGCCGAGTTTGTATATCTCTGTGTATAATTTGGTAGCGCCATACTTCAATCACCTCTGCAGAATTTGTAGCACCATACTTCAATCACCTCTGCGGAATTTGTAGCACCGGTCATCAAAACGATCCTGCAGAATGGGTAGTGCCCATCATCACAACAAATTTGGTAGTGCCACTGTAATATATCCCTGTGAATTCGGTAGCGCCATCGTTCAGTCTCAGGAGATTTGGTAGCATTGTAGGTAGCAAACTAGCAAGATATGCTAAATTAGACGATTCTGCAGCGCCATAGTGCTACAAAATGTCTGTTCTCTTTATGTATGAGGAGATTAATATTTTGAAAAGCACAAAAAACCTTGAGCTGATAGGTTAGGAGCATGTAAATGCCTGTATAAATGGAAAAAAATAATATCTTTGATCACTTACTCTTGCAAAAAGAGACCATTCTAAAATATGGAGCTTACATTCCCCCAATCATTTCATCAACCTGACACTCCTTCTTGTGGAAGGAGGACTTCTTTCTGGCACATCAACATGCTTTCCTTTTGTAGTGACAGGCTTCTTAACTGTAGGTGTGCTTTTCTTCACTACTGGTTTCTCCTTTTCAATGGCAGCTTCAACCAGCACATTCAAATTCCTCTGGGCCACTTCATCCTTGAAGTGTTGCAATTCTGCCTTGAGTTTTCTGTTCTGAGACTAAAAGTTTATGTTTTGCCTATAGAGGTTCTTGAGTTGTTTATGGAGAGGAAGAGCTCTTCTAGCTGCAAATCTTGCCAAATAAAGAGTGTTGTTGTAATTATCCATGAGCTCCTTCATCTTAATCCTTTCAAATAAACCCTTCGATTTCAAGCGAGCAACCTCCTTCCTAGCCTCCCCGAGCTGTCTAATCAATCTTTTGAAGGTTTGATTGCTAGGTGTAGTGCTAATGTTGATAATCTCAACAAGATTCTTCATGGCTTCACCTTCATCTTTTTGTTGTTCAGGGGCTTTGTCTACCATTTCAATAGGATTCTCAATGCCTTTGCCCTTATCCCTCTTTCTCTTCAGAATAGAAACCTTTGGTAGGACTTGTGCTTCAACAACCCCCTTGAGAGCTGATGATCTTGTGAAAGGTTTCCTGACCTTTGTGCTAGCTGCCGAGGGAGATGAAGATAAATGCAATTTTCTTCCGTTCTTGGTTGTGGCTTTAGTAGATGAAGGGACCTCTTCCAATTCTGGTGCAGGAGGAGGTGAAGAGTCGCTCTGTGGAGAATGATATACCTCATTGTCTGCTTCTTCAACTTCCTTAACAACCTCTTTGCCTTGAGCAATGGATTTACTCTTTCTTTTCTTGCTTGTTCCTGTTGGAGCATCACTAGTAGATGGCAAATGACTTTGCATCTCAGACTGAGGAGTTGAAGTTGTTTCCAACTTCATGTGAGAAGAAACAATGAATTGCTCCCAAGGAATGTTCCTATTTTTCAATTCTTCAATTACCAACATTCTAATCAATCCAAAATGAAAGACACTAGTATTCACAACATTGGATTTGGCTTGGAATCTGTCAGACATCGTCCCCATGCTCCTCAACAAGTAGAAAGGGATATTCATTTCATCTTTACTAGTAAAATGAAGAAGAAGCCTTATATGGTACTGGTATAACATATTAAACCTCCCCTCACATGTGAAGTATCTCTAGATGATCTTCAACATCTTGTCAAAACCTTCAACTAGATGACTTCTAGGAACCCCCTTGGACAAGTTGTGAGTTTGATAATTTGGCTTGAGGAAGTCTTTGGAGAAGGAAACATTCAAAGTCATGGATTTAAACCATCTCTCCCCGGTGTTAGGAATCCCTATGACTGGTGCAATAGAGGCTCCATACACCTCAAACTCTAGATCTCCTACCTTAGTCTTAAGGCCATCAAAATGTGAGGCAAATTGTTTTTCCACTTCAGGATGTCCCCTCTGCATGTTTTGGCAGAAAGAGAGGCAACCCACCCTTTGAAAAACTTCCCTAACCATTGGCTCTGCCTCAAATAAATGCATGTCGGAGGGTTGAGTTCTGACCAAAGTGCCTCCCTTGTGAGATTTATTCTTCTAAGGTGTCTCCATGGGTCAAGATAAGAGGTTAAAGGCTATGGTGCAGTGAAGGCTAGGAGAGAAAACAGAGGCAGACTTCAATGAGAGAATGACAGTGAACAATGGTTGCTTTTTCCTAGGATTCTCCTCTAACTCACACTGTTTTGATGGTTTTTAGAAAGCAAGAAATGCAAATTTCCCTTCGCTTATTGTCTATAGATCTCAAACTGAAGAATAACAATATAGTGAAGGAAAACTACTACAATGGTCTCTGAAAACCTGGCTAAGGCAGCTTATGCAAGCAACACATCTATAATTGTGTCAAATCAAGCAATTGATCTTAAGCATGAACATGAGATGGTTGTAGAATGGAAGTTCAATCATACTTTGCTTCAAGATAAGCTAATGTTGTGCAAGTACTTCAAACATTTTAAGCTCATTTGCAGTCATATTTCTGATGTTATCGCTGCTAATGTTTTCAACATGGATGGTAGTGGCTTCAGTAAGATTTGAAAAAGTACAAGTGGTTAATCATATGCTGTCAGTTGTCATGGTTGTTTTGCAATTGATCTTGATGAGACAGGTGCACGATACAGAGTTTAAAGACAAAGAACAAGTGGGGTGGCCTATCCGGCATTTGATGACTGGTTAATACCCTTTTGGATGACCAAAAGGTCTTAGTGGGGAGGCATGATCCAAAATGGATCTAGGAAGGCCTAAAAATCAAAGTTCTCGGAATCAAACAAAACCAGTTCCATTGTGTCTGTATAGTCGCGTTGATTTTGGCCATATAATTTTTTTCGCAGATGGACGTCGTATGCGAAAGTTATCGCATTTTGACCGATTTCCCAAACAGAGAAAAAAGTCAACAGGTCATATGTTGATGTCAGCAATACGATAGGTGATGTCATCATGAAGTCATGATGACATCATCATGTTGACGTGGCATCACCAGGAGGTGACACTTGTCACTCAAAATTGACATTTTTGGGCTGAGTTGGCACCTATACAGATTTGACACGTGGCATTGTACGAATGACACGTGGCAGTCTATACATGACGTGGCCCAATAGCAGACTGACACATGGCGATACGGATGACAATTGGGTTGTACGGATGTTGTCGTGGTAGGGTGACTGTGCAGTACATATGATGACGTGGCACGACACGTGGTTGTATGACAAGTGACGTGGCATGTGATTGGGTTATATGGACGCTGACGTGGCATGTGACTAGGTTGGACGACGATGAAGTGGCATGCTGATTGTACATTGACTGGATTGTTAACTGTGTTGGTGACTATGTGGTATGGTCCAATCACAGGGTGACACGTGGGCCAATCAGAGGGCGCCACAAGGCACCCTGGATTTAGCCAATGTCGACTAGTTTAAAAATTTGTTATGGCTTCTGGGGGATTCGAACCCCTGACCTCCGTGGGCACCAATGCTTTCGTGAAAGGGGGCAGACCGATCGGGCTAGGGTGGTGCTTGTTAAACCACATGACACATTTCCCTTTTGAGTTAGCGGTGGCGCGTAGTTTGGGATAGGCCCTGGTCGGCTGGGGCTAGCCCTGACCGACCAGGGGCTAAGCCGAGAGATGTGGGCACGTGGAGTGAGGGCTTGGCCACATGGGCCATAGCCATGAGACCAGGGGCTACGACCAGAGGGTCCAGTGCGCAGTTACTAGCCCTAGAACACATGGCCTGTCCCATGCGACCAGGGGCAAGGAGAAAAGGGGCTGCGCCTTATATTTGTTCAATTTTGGGGTTTTTTGTATAGTTTTTGGATTTTTCTATAATTATAAGCTTGTTTTTAAATGGATTTTACCCAATATTGGGAGATCTGGAGCCTGATTTGAGGCCAGAGCTTAGGAGGAAGTTGGGAGGTTGATGCCCACTTCAAATCTATATAAAGCAGGGGTTGTTGGCAACATTAGGGAGGTTCAAAACATGAGAAATGCTGAGGAATTTGACAACCAAAGCCATTTTTATGCAAGGAAGCCATTGAGGAGGGGAAATTTGCGGGCCAATTCTAGGAGCTACGCTCAACCGTTTTCAGTGCCGTCAGTTGTGTTGCATTCTTGAGGTCGAGCAGAACACAGCCAGATCGGTTTGTAATCCATTTGACACTTTTCTGATGTACTTTTCAAGTATTGAAGAGAAATAAGAAAGCCTCACCCACTGAGACAAAGGCCCAAAGATGTAGGCAATCTTGCCAAACTTCGTTAACAACTTTGTTGTTATGGTTTGCTGATTCTTTGTGCTTAATTTCAGATCTGCATTTTTTTATTATGGATACTATGATATATCATTAATTTCTTCTCCTTTCATCAATTCCTAATTGGTTAATGAACTCATGCTTTAAAACTTAACCAAGTCTTTAAAATATCATTTCGGATCACCTTTGTACCTAGCTTTTGAGTCCATCTTAAATCATCGATATGCACTTGCCTATAGTGGTCCATATGCTTATACCCATAGTGAATAGATCTAGAACCCCATAGTCATTCTTCAACCACTCTTGTGAGGGAGTCCAGGCTAACCTAGCTTTGATACCACATGTTAGAAACCAAGAGAAACCATAGAAGAAAAGTAATCACAAAAAAACAAACACATGAAAACAAACACAAAAGAGTAAATATTTACACTGAAAATCCTTTATCGGGAAAACCAACATGTGGTTGCAGAGTGAAATAATTTGTCCATCATCGGGGCTGCGAAGGCCATGATTCATGATCATGACTTGTTGATGTTTCTTTTGACATATACATACAACACATCAATGCAAATCGAAAATTGGTGTCCTAATAGGATCTTGGAGGACAAGACACCATAAGAGGCATTTACTGGTGTGAAGCTAGAGGTGATTCATTTGTGCATCATTGGTTGTCCAGTTTATATCCATGTACCAGTCGAAAAGAGGACTAAGTTGGAGCCCTTCTGTGGAATGGATTTATTTGTAGGTTACAATGATATTTCAAAGGCCTACAAGGTCTATATTCCAAAGTAGAAGAAGACAATAGTGAGCACAGATGTAAATTTTGAGGAAGACTTTGCATCTAGAAAGTCCCATGAGCCTATTCCATTGAAAAATGATTAGGAGCAGGAAACTCTGAAGGTTGAGCCAAGGTCATTAGTGACTTCTAAAGTCGTACAACAATCTTCAGGGGAAGAGGAGGAGATAGTAACCCCTTCCACTTCTGCCAAGAGACATTGAGGGATGCTCAAGATTACGTGGAGGCTCCTAGGAGAACATTTAGAGACATCAAACCTTCGAAGAAGTTTCAAGACTACATGGAATTGATGAGTAGCATCATAGATTTTGATCCTTCCAGTTTTCAAAAGGAAACATACCAATAGGTATGGAAGGATTCCATGGTGGAGTACACCTCCATCATGAAGAATGATGTTTGGGAAGTAGTGACAAGAGCGAAGAGAAAGTCAATAGTGAGTTCCAGGTGGCTCTACAAGATCAAGCATGAAACAGATGGTAGCATTGAGAATTTCAGGGCGACGTTCGTGGAGAGAGGGTTCTCACAAAAAGAGGGAGTGGAATATGAGGAGACATTTTCTCTAGTCGCCAGGTACGCTTCCATTAGAGTAGTTATGTCCTTAGTTTCATTCATGGGATGGAGGATACATCATATGGTTGTGAAGACAACTTTCCTTAATGGGATCATTGAGGAAGAAGTGTACATAGAGTAGCCTTAGGGCTTTGAGGTAAATGGGAAGGAGTCCCATGTTTGTAGGCTTAAGAAAGCCTTGTATTGACTCAAACAGGGACTAAGAGCATCGTATTCCAGGTTGTTGGATATCTGCAGATTATGGGCTTCACCAAAAGAGAAGCAGATCCTAACTTATATTATATTTGTTGGGTCTAATTTACTTGTTTTGGTGATGTATGTAGATGACTTGTTTATTATAGGTGTATAGAAGCTCATTGTAGGGTGAAAAGAAGACATCACAACTGAGTTCAAGATGAAGGACATCGACATGATGCATTACTTCTTGGGTTTGAGGTTTGGAAAAGACCATGAAATATTTTCCTTGGGCAAGGTAAGTATAAAATTGAGATAGTGAAGAGGTTTCAAATGAAGTACCACAATCCTACCTGTGATCACTAATTTGAAGAAGGTGACAACTTTAGATTCAAAGTGGGCGGATCCCACATTGTACAGGTAGTTGATAGGTTCTTTGATGTATTTGGTCAACACTAGACTAGATACATGTTTTGCAGTGTTCACCTTGAGTCCATTCATGGTAGAGCCGGGGTAGGAGCATTGGATAATAACAAAACATGTGCTCAGATACTTAAAGGGCACAATGGAGTATGGTTTGAGATATCTTATAGATAGTGAAGTGAAGTTGTAGGGGTATTCAAACTTAGATTGGGAAGGATTTGCAGAAGACAAGAAGACCACCTCAAGGTGTTGTTTTAGCTTGGGTTCAACAATGATATCCTAACTTAGCAGGAAACAAGCTTCCATGGCACTTATCTTAGCAGAGACAAAATACATGTGGCTAGTACTGCTAGTTATGAGGCCTTTTAACTTCGCAAGTTACTTTCGAGATTGTTTGATCAAGAGTTGGACCCCACAATCATTTACTGTGATAATAAGAGTTGTATCAAACTCTCTAAGAATCTAGCGTTTCATGACAATTCCAAACACATAGAGATCATATATCACTTCATAAGAGACATGATTTAGAAGGGAGCAATGAAGCTCCAGTGTATTCCCACAAATCAACAGTAATATGATATTTTGACAGAACCCTTAGCAAAAGCAAAGTTTAAATCATTTAGAGACATACTTGGATTGGTGTAGAATTATGTCCTCGCTAAGAGGGAATGTTGAAAAAAGTAGCTCAAGTTTGAACTTCTTGCATAGGTTCAATGTGAACATGCAAGAAGTGGGAAATTTTTTTAATGACCACTTAGGAAAAGCGATAAATAATTATATCTTGTAATTTCACTTTAAAAATAAAGAAAAGTGAAAGTCTAATGTTTTGAAGTCAACTAGTCTTAGGAATCTAAATAAAATGTTCTAGAAGTTCTAGAACGTTAGCGACGTAGAATATAATTTAATCTTAGCTATACATCTCAAGATTAAGATAGGCGACTGCTAGGACTGGGGAGATTAGTTACCTTATATCAAAGCATAAATATCACAAGATAGGAGAGGTCAAGCACACATATGAGAAGACAACAAGAGATATGGAAGAGGGCATAGTGCATTCAAGCAGAAGAAGAGGAGCAGATTACTAAAGTGACCAACAAGTACAACAAGCCATGTAGGCCATAACACTGATGTAGCAATTCTTTCTTCATGCATGAGTTGTACACCCTCAAATATGGCCGTACATTGTTGTTTGAGGTGATTTTATTAACTATACAGTTGTTGGTTCAAAGCAGGCTACAAAGGTCACCTTTTAAGCTTTGATCAAAGGAATGAAAAGTTGACTTGAAGGAGAAATATATGTGTATGTGTTTTATTTCTTCCGTTGTTTATTTTCTAGCCAATGTGTGATTTATGCAATGTTCATAAATTTGATTTTCTATTGTTAAATAAATTTTGTTTTTGAGTTATTTAGCGTGAGAACATTAGGATAGCAGACACCTAGGCTAGAAAATATTTACAGTTTTTTAAGTTAATGCATATCTATCTCTATTGTGATTGGAATACAACAAGCTAGGAGTTGAGGCCCATTATTTACCTTTGCATTGCTTGGGTGTCCAAAGCATTCTTGCATTCCAATTCCTTCCTCCATCTCTCCCACCTTCTCTTGTACAAGGATAAACAATATTGAGCTTCATCTAAATGTCTTTCACACTGTCGGAGGCCTCTACAAATCTTTGAGTGTTCACTCAAAGCGCATTGACTAGTATGTCCATGAGGATTCACCATATTCCTTATATCCCTGCACCTAGAATTGGAACAACTTAATTTTCCAATGGATCACCCCTATGACTCGCACAATGGAAATAAGCTAATCACCCTAATTGAATTGAAGACTTTCTTCCAAAGCATGACTAGCAAGTGTGAAGAAGAGTTTGCACATTTTCCAAATAGATTTGGGATTAATACCACATGGGGAGAAGGATTCCATCCTTGCATGTATTAAAGCCTCAACCTACAATATGAAACTTGCCAAGAGGAAGGAGTTATGATCCCTTTGATGGATGGTACTCTCCTCTGTATATTCAAGCCATTTGTCCATGTTGCTTACACTGCCATACTTTGGATTAATTGAAATTTTGTGGTTCATGGGAGATGATGGATTATAGGCCTCCCCCTATTTTTCCTAAGTTTTTCAATTGACAAGCTTGGCCCTTCATTAGCGAGCTTATCAAATGTGGAATTGAATTTCCTTAATACATGACATAATTCAAACTGTGTGAAACTCTTAATCAATCTATGAGATCTTGTGAGGATCAACATAACAAGAGTTCATGAAGGGTTGATTTTGTAAGCATTTTCCAAATTATTACCATTGAGTCCCTCTCACCAAAAAATGAGAAATTCCAAGCTACTTTAGAATCATTAACCCTTTCTACAAAGCTAATTCCTTAATTTGATTGCATGTGGTTTCCCCTAGCCCCCAAGAAAAAGTATTTTCTTGTTTTCCTCCAAGATCAAGGAGGATCCCCCCTACATTTGTTGCCCCAATTTTTGAGGAAGATAATTTTACTTTCATCACACTATATGGTATTGAGGGAAAACCCTTTTCCTTGCCCAAGTTTGTTTGTCACTATTTTTTCTTGGCAGAGGCTACCAAACAATATGAAAAATGGAGAGATTTTCTTCATTTTAAGAAGAAGAAACAATTCCTTTATGTACCCTTCCAATTTGTTGTAATTATTTCAAACCAAGAGAGGCCACTTCAATTACTGAATATGAGCCAAAACCTTTGTTCAAAGCACATTTGTTATCCTTTGGTTACACTAAATGCTTCCCTAAATTTGTAGTCAACAAAGGTGGAGGAGAGAATGAGAACATTGCTATTGAATGAAATGTTGAGGACAACTCGGAATTGTAGGGACCATACCCCATTTGTAGAGTCAAAAATCTCAATCTTGTTAAACTTTCCTTTACTATCATAAGTTCTAATGCTAGTTTAGATATTGATCAAAGGTGGGAGGAAATAACAGGGGATAATGAGAAGTATAAGGCAACCAACAAATAGTATCATCAAAGAGGTAAATTTTGTTTTGGTTCTAAAGAAGGCACTACAAGAAATTCCCCTAGCAATGCTTCAATATCAACTCAAAGCATCACTTCTACTTCTTCTAAAGGTAGAAGTAAAAGGAAAACAAAAAGTATTATTGGTCATGGTGATGTGGAGATAATTTACAAAAGAAAAAGAGCATACCACCCATGTTCCTTCTAAGAGGAAGAGCTTGTAATATACAAAATAATTTACTATCAAATAATACTTAATAGTTAATACTTAGTAGCGGAGGGTTACATATTCAATCACATCCTTCCACCTTTGATCGTATATAAGGCTGACCAATTCTCATTGTAAAGAGGTATTGGAATAGAATATTAATATATATTAAAATTGTTATTGGATCTTCTCCAAGTGGTATTAGAGTCATTTTTTCTCCGTTGGCCTAAGGTATTTATTCCAACTCTATAAATTACTCAAACATGTTGGACTAGCCATGTGTGGATTTTAAGAAGATTCTAGAAGGTACAAACCTGATCACTAATTGAGAGTTGAGGAAGTCAAAACCCTAACCCTAGACAACTATCGAGATATATTAGGTATTGAGTCGCTACGAGGAGAAGGGGTTCCATTATTTAGCATTGTATTTGTTCCATAATTGAGTAGAACATCTAGGAGTGGTATTTTGAGAGTATAACAAAGGAGGAGAGATTATGTAGCAACCATACAAGCAATAATGTCAAAGGCGACTCCTCAATGAGTGCCTCTTTCTTTGTACTTGCATTTCATTACTGAAGAAAAGAGAGTAAAGCATAGACCCCACCTTCTCGTTGGATTCTCTCCTGTATTGGGTTTCCTATGCTACATCTTGTGTTCATTTATGTGGATGGTGTGTTCTTTTGTTCATTTCTTTCATTTTCGTAATTCAATGATTTCATAAATTCAAACAAAGCTAGTAATTAACTATTCTGGGATCTAAGTGTTGAAATAATGTAACTGCAAAGTGTATTCTAATTATTATTGTTGTATTATTCATTAGATCAATCCCCTATTGCGGATTGATCGTGTCAGCTATTGCAAAAGACCAAATCCCCTTTTGCGGATTGGTCAAAACATAATTGTAATAGGCAGAATAAGAAGTCGGCCCTAGAATATATTAAAGAGGCCCCAGGATATATTAAAGGTGGTTATAACCACCCAAAAGAAGAAGTCGACCCTGCCAGTGAAGAGACACCTCCGTCCACACGTGCCAAAGTTGTATAAATAAGGAGGCTAACACCTCATTTAGACACACACTCACTTGTTCATTGAGAAGCAAGTTTCAGAGCTGCAGTTGGAGAAGAGAGAGAGAGAGAGAGAGAGAGAGAGAGAGAGAGAGAGAGAGGCGCATTCTTGGGAGAGGACTTTCTGTATTTGTTTGAGTTATCTCTTGGCATTGTATTGGCTATCTATAATAAGGAAGTTTTGCTGGGTTTTCTCCCCCATGAGGGTTTCCCAGGATAAATGATGTGTCTCTTGTGATTGTGTATTTCTCAGTGATCCTATCTTATTCTATTGTTATCTAGTGAAATGCAAAGAACTCTAATAATAGCTTACACCTTAACATGGTATCAGAGCTAAGCTGAAGAGAGAATCTTTCACAAGAGAGTGAAAAACGTCACTGTTGTCGTACATGCAAATTAGGGCTTTTTATTGATGAAGTATTCCAACCCTAAAACCATCTAGAAAAGTGTGCCCTTCCTCAAGGATCACTTTGGCATCCTCAGCGCAACTTTTCAGTGGCTAGATCTCCCGGAAAGTGAAACCCTAGTTTCACAAAGTACCAAAAGTACCAGAAGTACCAGGGTACCAGAGGTACCAGAAAACCAAAAGCACTAGTCTAGAAATCCGTAGATCAAGTTTGGAGGAGTAAAAGTTGGATTTTCTCATATCTAAACACACCAGGCTACTTGCCTCAACCAAGCACACCTCTTGGTAAGTTCAGAATTTAATTTTGAGCATTTTCATTTTTAGACATTTTCCTAGCTCCAGGTAAAAGATGTCTGCAAGCACTAAGCTTGTTGACAAGCTGGAAGGTGTGGAAAACTTCCGTGCCTGGAAGTATAGGATTGGACTCATTCTTGAAGAGAATGACCTAACAAGATTCCTCAAAGAAGAAGTGTCGGAGCCCGACGATGCTGCAGACAAAGCAAAGCACCAAAAGGACAACGAAAGGAAAGAGATTACTCATCTGTCCAACGTTATCATTGTGATAATATGGGACATATTGTGAGATATTGTCCAGCTAGACAAGAAGAAGAATACAAAAGGAAAAATAAGAGAAATCATGCCCATGCAGTTGAAGATGAAGAGCCACCCACAAAGATGTTAAGAGAACAAATTAAAGACTATGTCTTAATCTTGGCCCTCTCAGGATCAGTAACACCTGGAGAGGACACTTGGGTCATTGATAGTAGTGCCTCTAAGAACATGACAAGTCAAAGAGATATTCTCTCTTGCATTTCAGAAAAGAAGTTTTCTCAGAAAGCGACACTTGGAGATGATTATCAATACCCTATCAAGGGAGTGGGAGAATCAAATTACAAGCTTAACTCAGGGAACTCAATGAAGATGGACGTACTCTATGTACCGGGTTTGACAAAGAACCTACTCTCCATATCAGCGTTAGAAAAAAAAGGCTTCAGAGTTGCCTTTATAGATGGGGAAGTTCTTATGTGGGCTAAATGAGAAACCATAAAAGAAACAATCGTCATTGGAAAAGAAGAAGGTGGCATGTATAAGCTAAAGGGTCACTCAGAAGCAACCATGACCCACGGCATTGAGAATCCATGTGAACTTTGGCATAGAAGATTAGCCCACATCAACTACAAGGCACTACCATACATATGCAAAGCAGTCACAGGTCTACCAGAACTCAAGGTTGACCGTGAAGGCGTGTGCAATGGATGTGCACAAGGGAAGAACATCAAGAACCCTTTTCCGAAGAGAGATATCAATGCAGAAGGATTCCTAGAACTCATTCATTCAGATGTGTGTGGCCCAAAGTCATCATCCTCCATCAGTGGGTATGTATAATATGTATCTTTTATTGATGATTATTTTCGTAAGACCTGGGTGTAATTTTTGAAATCAAAAGATGAAGTGTTCAGTAAATTCAAGGAATTCAAAGCCTTGATAGAGAATCTTTCCGAAAGAAAGATCAAGATACTCAGGTCAGAGAATGGAGGAGAATACACCTCAAAAGATTTTGTGAAATTCTGCAAAGATATCGGGATCAAGAGGGAGCTCACCACTCCTTACAATCCTCAACAAAACAATGTAGCAGAAAGAAAGAACATAATGATAATGGAAGCAGTGAAGACCATGATCCATGATCAAGATCTTCCAATGTGCTTATGGGCAGAAGCAGCAATGACAGTCATATATGTACAAAACCGATTGTCCCATAGTGCACTTAGGTTCAAAACCCCAGAAGAGATGTTCACCGGAAAGAAGCCAGAGGTAAGCCATCTCAAAATATTTGGCTGCCCAGTGTTTATACATATTCTGAAAGAAAAGAGAAACAAGCTGGAACCCTCAGGAAAGAAGGGAATATTTGTGGGATACTGTGAGGTCTCCAAGGCCTTCAGGATTTATATACCAGGTCACCATCACATTGAGATCAACAGAGATGTGACCTTTGATGAAGATGCAACGCTCAAGAAATCGAGAAGATGCCAGCTTGAAGAAGTATATGAAGAGGAACCTGTAGCTCCCAGAGTTGCAGAATTAGTGAGGGAGGTTTCCAGAGCTGCATAACTAGTGAGGGAAGTTGTAACTTCTCCTGATGAGAAAATTCTAGAAGATCATGATATAGTAGAATTTCAAGAACCTCCTCAGAAGACGATCTCCCATAAGAGAAAACCTGCTTGGGCTAGGGAGCTTATTCAAGATGGAGAGAAGTATGGTGTTCCCGAAAGAACCACGAGACAGGTAAAGAGACCTAAGCCATTCTTTAGTTATATGGCTTTGATGTGTGATCTCCAAGAGAAGGAGCCTACCTGCTTTAAAGAAGCCATTCAGAAGAAAGAATGGGCAAATGCCATGGCAAAAGAATACCAATCCATAATAAAGAATGATGTATGGGAAATAGTTCACAGACCGAAGAGTAAGGATGTGGTATCTTCCAAATGGCTCTTCAAAATAAAACATGTTGTTGATGGAAGTATTGAGAAGTATAAAGCAAGGTTTGTCGCTCGTGGCTTTTCTCAAAAGGAAGGCATTGACTATGAACAGACATTCGCTCCTGTAGCCAGATACACTTTGATCATAACCATCATAACCCTTGCAGCCAAGATGAAGTCGAAGTTGCACCAGATGGATGTAAAGACAACTTTCCTAAATGGTGTCATCGAAGAAGAAGTGTATATAGAGAAACCTCAAGGATTTGAAGTTGAAGACAAGAAGACTCATGTCTGCAAGTTGAAGAAGGCTCTATACGGATTGAAGGAAGCTCCCAAAGCTTGCTATGGAAGGATAGACAATTTTTTGACGAGTTTGGGCTTTACCAAGAGTAAAGCAGATTTTAACCTCTACTTCAAGGTTTTGAACAATGAGCTGGTGATATTGTTGCTGCATGTGGATGACTTATTCTTAACTGAAGAAGAAAAACTCATCATTGAATGTAAGAAGAAGCTCGCTTCAGAATTTTAGATGAAAGACCTTGGCCTAATGCATTATTTCTTAGGTCTTAAGATATGGTAGAGCCCAGAGAGAATCTTCCTTAACCAAGGGAAGTATGCAGTCGAAATCCTGAAGAGATTCGACATGTTGGAGTGCAAGCCCATGAATACACCCATGGAAGAGAAGCTAAAGCTAATGGTCGACACTTCGTCAGAATTGATTGATGCCACGTTGTATAGACAAATCATTGGATCATTGATGTACCTGACGAACACCAGACCAAATATTTGTTTTGCCATGAACACCTTGAGTCAATTTCTGGTAGAACCCATACATGTTCACCTAGTTGCTGCAAAACATGTGATGAGGTACCTTAAGGGTACATTAGATTGTGGTCTCAGCTATGATGGAGATCATGATTTCACATTGAGTGGGTACACTGATTCAGATTGGGCTGGAAGTGTCTCTGACAGGAAGAGCACTTCAGAATGTTGTTTCAATTTGGGATCAACCATGATCTCATGGCAGAGTAGGAAGCAATCCAACATTGCTCTCAGTACAACGGAAGCATAATACATTGTTGCGTGTTTTGCCAGCTGCGAAGCTATATGGCTTCGAAAGTTGTTGACCGGTCTATTCGACCTAGAGATGAAAGCAACCACGATCCTATGTGACAACCAGAGTTGCATAAAGATGACAGAGAATCCTGTATTTCATGACAAGTCAAAGCACATAGAGATCCGATATCATTACATCCGTGACATGGTGCAGAGAGGAGCCATAAAGCTCCAATATGTTAGCATGGATGAACAGGTTTCCGATGTGTTGACCAAGCCTCTATCTCGTGTAAAGTTTGAGCACTTTCGAGATAAGCTTGGTATAGTCCGAAAGGACCTCCCTCGAAAGGGGGGGTAGTGTTGCGCCAGCCTAGTACTATTGTGCTTCCAACTTAATTGTTGTGACGTAAAGCCAATATAGTACTGTGCTTCCAACTTAATTGTTGTTTGAGATATGCTAGCCTAGTATTGTGCTTCCAGCTTAATTGTTGTGACGTAAAACTAGTCTAGTACTGTGCTTCCAGCTT
>ML802500.1:37161-67844 GCA_009831015.1 Picea engelmannii
AATAAATGGAAATTTTCTTGGTAGAGCTTTCAGATTTCATACCTGGTATCCATAACGTGTGCCCCAAATTGTTCTCAGAATGCCTTTGATCAAGCTCTTCGCAGTCCAAAGTTACAGGGAACATATTTCAGAAAAATAGAAAAACCCTCCATGAAGTATAGCCAGTTTCATCACTTTTAACCTGTTTTCCACTACAAAACTTTCAAATTCGGCATCAGATTAATTAAAATAGGAAAACATTAATATACAATGGTCTTCAGTAATGTCCTTCGTGTTCGTAAAATAGTTAATACGTACTATTATTTCCACCACAACCGTAGCTTTCTTTTAGTCTGTTGTAGGTTGGGTTAGTCCCAAGGGATAGCTCAGTTGGCAAGATGTGGACACGCTTTCCCAGTTTGGGGAGAGGTCACAGGTTCAAGCCTAACTATGAGTCCCTGGGGCTGCTGCTTTTCCACTCCCATATCATCCACTATATGGGGAAGTATCGGGGTGGGTTCCCAGCGAGTTAATTTCTCATCTAGAAAAAAAGGTTGGGTTTGGTTTTCTCTGGTTTTTCTCAATAAAGTAGATATCTGGTTAAAATGAATCTTGTAATGCAATCTTTACCTTGAATAGAGAGGAAATAGGTGTGGAAATTTGTGACTTTTATCCCTTTATTAAGAAACATAAATTAGCTTGAATATTAATATAGCTTTAATCCTTATTGTTTTTCAATTTGCTTCTTTATATATTAATATCGCTCCAATATGTTTACAGAAATTTATATATGCTTTTTTTTTTTTTAACTAAAAAATTAATAGTTGTTTTCTAAGTTTTAAGTAATAGTATCAAGTAATTAATTAAATTTAAAATTTATGATATAAAGGGAGATAGTAGGTATTTATTAATTAATTCACTCATTTTCATTTTAAGAAGTTAAAAATAGTGGGGATGAAACTATGTTTTTTTGGGGTTAATGTTTATGTTTCAAGGTACAATTTTTTTTTATTTTTTTTTTGGGGGTAGTTTTCATGTATTAGGAGGAGATTTTGGACCATTTTAAAGATTTTTGGGTTGAAATTCAAATTTTTTATTCACCCATTCATAGCCACTAGGGAGGAATAGTTTGTTGGATATTGAGAGCAAGTATTTAGGTCCAACTTGTATTGTTGAGAAGGTTCTTTTTAAGGACAATGGTGTTTTTTCATTTTCATTTAATGGTGTTAAGGTCTTTAGTCATATACTGACCCTGGAACATCTAAGTGACTTAGGTAAAGAGGGTTTTGGTTGTCCCGGGCCGAAAGTGTCAGATCCAGGCAGGTTTTCAAATGATTGTTGTCAAACAACTACATGGGTAGATGACTTGTGTGTGGAGAGAAGAGGTTTAACAGTTAATCTCGGTATAGGACATTCATTCCAAAATCCCTCCTTGTTGAATGTGCATTCAATTCCAATCGTCGATATTGCCTTTCCCATTAGAAGGTTAATGTCGTGGAAACTTTGGCTCAAGAGGGTAAACCTCATTCTGATAGTTTACAAGGATTTGCGCATGTTGGAGGTGGTTCTTTTCTAGAAAGGAGGCATTCGACCCCAGTTGATCTCAGAGGTAAGCAATGCTCAGGTTCTTCTATTGATTTCCAAGAGTTTGGATTATCATATGGACACATAGATTATAGTCAGTTTTCTAGTCAAGATAAGGTTATTTCCTTTAGGTGTGGTGTGGAATGGGCTCGATTAGGTAATTATAATTTGGTGGTAGATCCTATTGTTCCTAAGTTAGATCAAAATACTCAAGCTTCTTTAATTACATAATCGTATGTAAATGAGGTTTCGTATTTATTCTTTATTCGTTGAGGCCAAGGGTAATGTAAATGATCTGGAGAAGAGAAGGAATCCTTTGGTTGAAAAGTATTGTGAGGTCAAGACTATTAGTGGGGTACATGAAATTGGTGAAGCATATCATGGTGTGAATGTGAATGGTGGAGATGGGGAGAAGGAAATGAAAAATATGAAGATAAATAAGTGTGTGAAGCAATGAAATTCCCCGATCAAACTAGTTCTGAGGGAGGACGTCAAAATGCATGAAGTGGCAGGTTTGGCATCTCGAGCCTTAGTTGGTTGGTCTCATGGAAGGAAGGTGGAATCGACACTGGAGGTTTGGTTACAAGATACCTGCGCACCTCAAATCAAGCATATCTCGAAATTTTATATTCTATCTAGGAGTGGTTGTTTTTTTTTTAATCTTAGGAGGATTCACAAAACATCATAGCAAGCCCTTAGAAATGGAATTATATTTTGCTTGTCCTCAAATGATGGTCTCCTTTCTTTTATTCTCATACGGAGAGAACAAACATAACCCCTATATGGTTAAAATGTCTTAGTCTTCCCTTGGAGTTCTGGACATTAGAAATAAAGAAATTGAAAATGCTTTGGGAAATTTCATAGAAGTGAATATGTCGTTTCAAGACACTGGTATAATCTCAATAGCCCACATATTGGTTAGCATCTTGTCTTGGAGAAGGGCTTGCTGCAAAGATGACTTTACAAAAAGGAGGTCATTCTTTTTCTCATCCTCTGAATTATTTTGGAGGTCCCATTCAGGTATATTAAGTGTCACGTGTATGGTTATATGCCTATGGACTCTGCGTGACCCTTTTGTAAGAAATTTTAGATTTAAAAAGGTGAAGTGGTTAAGGAAGGGAATACCAATGTTGGTCCTACGGAATTGAAATCTATGGTTGCTTCATGGGGATGATGAAGGGTTAGTGGCATTAAGGGAGCCATTGAGTTCAGACTTGATGGTTGTTCATGAGGCATTAGGTGGAAAACAACTAGAGAAGGAAACTATTTCAGTGGACCCCCAACACCTCAAGGTAATGGCTCGTCAACAAAGGATCCCCAACCTGTTTCTAATCATGCAAGAACAATATGGGTAAGTCCTCGAAAGATTTAACTCCCTTAATTTTATAATATCCTTGTATTGATAATGGGAGTATTAAATTGTGGGTGACAAGGGTAAGGGTTTTCCTTGGTCCCTTAAGGGTTTGGTGGGATGTAGTTAGATACTAGGTTTATGGGTTATATGGTTTCCTAATAAGGGTTTAGACCCTATAGTTTCTTCTCAAATTGATCCAGTATATTGTGGAGTCCATGATGATATTTCAACCCAATTTAGAAAGGGCCCTTCCTTGGAAGGCAAAAGGTACAATCTAAGGTCAAGGAAGGAGGCCCTAAGTGATGTTGATGGAGCAATATAAGGGGGTTTAGGTGTTATTGATGGAAAATGAACTAAGGTAATAGGTAGAGGTAAGAGATCCAATCTATGCATTGCATAGGAGGAGACACTTTTTGAAGTGTTGTCTAGCAAACAATGTTCTATTGAGAGGAATCTTAGAGTTAAAAATGCCCTAGTAGGGTGTGTGTCATGATTTACATATATTTTGATTGTAAAGGCTTGGGTAGTCACAATGTTCTATTGAGAGGAATCTTAGAGTTAAAAATGCCCTAGTAGAGTGTGTGTCATGATTTACATATATTTTGATTGTAAAGGCTTGGGTAGTCTTACTAAGAGACAAGCCCTCAAGAGACTGGTTCAGTCTCATAGCCCTAATTTAATGTTGTTACATGAGTCTTTAGGTGATGGAGCCAAACTTACTGATAAGTTGGGAAATTTGTTTAGGTAATGGAAATTTACTTATGTGGATGCTAAGGGGAGTTCAGGTGGGTTTATTACTAGATGGAGATCAAGGGTTTTATGATGCTCTAATATTTGGTCTATTGCTTTAAGATTGGGAGTTGTTATTTACTTTGAGGATTTGGACAAAGAGTTTTTGTGTCGAAAATATATGGTTCTAATCTAACAGGGTGAGGTTTTGGGAGAAAATGTTCAATATGAATTTCATTAAACAAGATAATGTTATTGTTGGGGACAACCTTAATTTTTCAATTGGTAGTGCTAAAATTTGGGGGCCCTTAGCTCATGTTGATCCTCTATTTGATTTTTTATGTGAGGAAATTAATTGAGGTAGCCTCAGGTAGGTCTATATGATGTTGAGCCCATTAAGATAAGTCCAACTTGGAGGAACAAAAGGATTGGGGAGGGAAGAATTGATAAAAGGCTAGATAGGTTCCTTTTATTAGAAGCTATGATCAGTGAACAATTGAGGCTCGGGAAATGAGTGAGTTCTAGGGTAGACTAAAAGCATTTTCATCTTTTTCTAGAAATGACCTCTTTGGGGAGAAAACCCCCTAGTCCCTTCAAGTTTAATTCATCTTGGCCATTGGAGGAAGAGTTTACTAGATTAGTTTAGGAGAAGTGGGTTTCTTTGAATGAGATTTCAATTTTTTTCACTACCTTAGAGTTTGAGGAAAACCCGAAGAGGATCAAGCAAGAATATCTCCATTGAGATCTTGTGAAAAAATTAAAGGAGGAAAGGGAAAATATAGATATTGAGACAAAGTTAAATGATCCAGCTAGCTATCCCAATGATGACTACAAAATGAGGGTTAATCGGTTGGAGCAAAGGAAGATAAATATTTTGGCAGATAAGGAAGCAACATGTAGGTTGAAAGGAAAAGTTCTCTAGTTAGAGTTAGGTGATGAAAATAAGAAGTTTTTCCATTAGTATGTTGTTCATCATAAATTTTTTAAAACCATCTAGAATATCAAAAGGAATGATGGATCAATTGTTATTTTCTATGAGGATATTACAAGAGTTGGTATAGATTATTTTAATGATACATAAAAGGTTGAAGGTAAGGTTACTTTAGTTGAAGTGGTTAGGATGATCTCTTTCCTTCCCAGTTTTGTGAATGAGGTAGACAATGAGAGATTATTGGAGGAGGTTTGTAAGGAGGAGACATCACAATCTGTTCCTAACAATTTTCAAAAGGATAAAATCTCAAGACTTGATGGGTTTCCTATGGAATTTTTTATGGGCTTCTTTGAGGTCATTGAAGGTGATCTTCTGAGAGTTGTTGATGAGTCTAGGAGGACTAGRAAGATGGTTCATTCTTTCAATGCCACTTTTATTGCCTTGATTCCTAAAACAGATGARCACTCCACATTTAAGGAATTTAGGCCTAATTCTTTATGTAATTGCATTTAAATTCATGGAAAATATTATAGCCATGAGAGTTAAGTCATTGCTTTCTAATTCCAAATCTAATGAATAGTTTGGCTTTCTATCAGATAGGAAAATTCATGAATCTATTGATGTGGCTCAAGAAGGGTTTCATTCTATTAAACTAAAATGTTGTTAGGATGTAATGCTTACGATGTAATAAAGCCACTTTATGACTTTAGAATATGTTAATATTCACTTTTTGTGTACAACAGTCTATCCCACATTTATTAGTGGAAATAATTTGCTTAGTGAACAATTATATATAAGGAGGTAAACTCATTTGAAATAAATGCATCAATTATTCATTGATAATATCATATTGTGTTATTGTGAGTATCTTTCTTTGAGATCAATTGTGACACCCTGTTTCCCCCAGTTTGTAAATATAACTATAAATGGCCAAAAGACTATGGCAAACTTTATATGTGTGATTATTGATTCGATGGACCTTTGCTTGAAAGGTAAATGAATGTGAACCCAATTATTTACTAAGAAAATGGACAAGTGTTGCATGAATAATGGAAGGGGGGGTGTACTTAGAAAGACCATGAATGCTATACGAAGAAAGGGTGATGGGGACTAGGAATGGTTGCGTTAACCTTCACCAAACCAGTGCTTAATGGATTTAATTGCTCAGGACCATAACCGTCCTCTGACCCATAAATGAATTACAGTCAAGCTGGTGGGTTGGAAGACCTCCTCAAGAGTTAATGAGGGATGGGGTGTGTAAGCACTCATCTGTAAGGCTTCTAGACTTGACCTTTGACTGGGAATTCAGGCCACACGCGACCCTGCTGAAAGAGGCGAGGAGGGAAGGTGTGGTGGGAAGAAGGGGGAAAGAACGTGCCTGCAAAGAGTGCAGAGAAATGAAATGAATCTCGGGGATTCAAGGAAGAATGGAAAACTAAGCGTTATGGACATAGGAAATGGCAGAGAAGGTTATGATACAAGCTGATAAACGAGGCTAGTCCTCCTTGCTTAGGCATCGTGTAAACCACTGCCAGGATCTTGCGAGAAGAGGAGAGTAACCTCTGTCCCTATTGTGGTTGAGTGAGAAGAAAAGGTTGCGTTGCAGAGCATCGTAGTCTAGCTCGGGGGTGGCTAGCGTTAAATCCGTTTGGAGTGACTGAGCCTACGGTTGGGTGGAAACGGGCACCCCTTCCAGTAGTCGCTTCACATTGTCTGATTCTGATAAGTCTTTTCTCGGATTTAATTGTTGAGTTATAATGATGAATGATTTCTTGGTTTTTAAACATCTATATATATATATCACAAACTACACACTTCTATCTCCTTGGGAACTCACACTTCCCACTGATAAACTGTATGCCCAGCTTCACTCCGGAGGGCTTCCCAGGCGTAAGTCGTAAAATGGTTGAGATAGGAAAGATCGTGTAGATTTGAAACCATCCATCTGAAGAGAATACTTTCCACTGACCCCCCTTGCCGTGTGAATTTCCAGACCCAAGTCCCTAACCCGTTTGGGGTGAGAACTCATGAAAATAGTGATATGAAAATACTGAAAAGGAAAGGTTTTCCTTGTTCGAGGGACAGACGAACGAGATTCGTCCGGAAGGAGCCAAGGGCTATCATGGCCATTAGCTATGAGAAAGAGCGTGAGAGTTAACCCCTCAAGCCCCTCGGATCCACGAGTTCGAAGTTCGCGTATCGGGAAGATTATGGGTTGGTGCGACCAAAACCCCTAAAATCTGAAGTCACGAAGTAACGTGGGTCATTGATCTATGCATCCCTTGGGACCCACCTTGACTGTTGGATCTGCGAGTTCGGAGTTCATGCACAGGGAGAGAACATATCTCGTTCGTCGAATCTATATGCGGAGGACTATAGCCGTGAGATCCAGAGGAAAGTGCACGAGGTCTAACCCTTTGAAAGTGAATAGGGGAGCGAACTTTTCAAAAGTCTCGAAGTTCAAGAGTTAATCGAAACCATCCATCGTCAGAGGATAGGTGGCAGCAGATCCGAGAGTTCGAGGATTCAGACCTCGAAAGATTTGCAAGGAGCTGGGAGTTGCAGCAATCCTAGCTGTCCGTCGAGAAGGGACACATGGCGAGAGACCAACATTTTGCTGACTCACAACTTGGGAAGTTAGAGATAGGAGTCGTGAGAACTGGCGAAGTCTGAGTTCGCGATTTCATCGCAGTCGTTAATCAAATGGAGGGCGTGGACCGTTGATTGTCCAAGGAGATATTGGGGATCAGGAGAAGGAAGGTGAACGGCCCTCCAACTTCGCGAAACATGAAGTCCTGATCCGCGAAGAGTTGATCTAATCCGTTGGGTCGTAGGAGATTGTGGACCATTGATCTGACGTCAGGAGTTTGGATTTCGGGATTTTGAGGAAAGGAGATGGACTAACTTCCACCTTCGCGATACGCGAAATCCTGAAGTGCTTGAGGGTTGGGCCCCGAGTCATAACGAGGGGTTACATGGATGGAGGTTAAGGAATGGAGCTAGCGCTGGGCTAGGCTCTTAGTTCGGGAGTTCAGGAATCGGGTAAGTCAAGGTTGGCTCGTATGTGAATACCCGACGATAGAAGTCACAAAGCGCCTTTTTGTTAGGCTTGTGGTCACGGGTAATGGTCACATGGAGGAGGCTTGCGCATGGTGCTTGTTTGCACGGGAGAACAAAAACGAAAATTTAGAGGCTTTACACTATATAAGATCCTTGAGAAGGGTGGGTGTGTTACAAATTAGTATCAGAGCATGGTTACAACACTTGGCCTGTTTGGAATCATGGACAAGTTGCATAAAGACCACATTAAGGGGTTTAAAGGGCGATATCCTACCTTACTCCCTCCCTAAAAAGTCTGGTTAAGCCCTTGTTATAGAAAATAATGACAACTTACTGTTGTGTGTGTATGTATTTAAGAAATGTGAATTATGCGCTGGTTATGAACTAATATAGTGTTAGCTAACAACAAGTTTTTGTCTGATTCTATCAAGTGGTCGATCAACCGCGGAAAATTGCAATCATATAGAATGGTGACGTGCCACGAAGTGGGGGATGACTCCCACAATAGAGACAAAGAGTCTGATGAGAGGAGGGCGGTAGAGACCCCTCCAAATCTGGCTGAGATTGTGAGGAGTCTCATGGTCTAATTACAGAGCTGCAAGGCCGACAACGAGAGATTGATAAAAGAGCAAGAGAAGCAAACGAAAATTAATGCAGTTTTGTTGTAGAGTTTATCCGACATACAAAGACAACTGTAGCATGGACCTGGCACCATTCATGTGGAACAACGACAGACAAAGAGGAGTCGAAGTCCATCTGAGATACGGAAACGTGGCCCTTTAAGTGGCCGCACTAGGAGGAGTACATCGAGAAAGGTCCAACCTGGAGACAGGGGACAAGCATTGGACGAATCCTCTGGAAAGGAAACTGGCGACTCAGAGGGATCTTCTAGTAGTAGAATCAGTTCACATTCTCAAGGAAAACGGAAGAAACGAAAGCATTCCAAAAGTCATAATCTCGAAGAATTCAGGAAGGCCAAACCACCCTTTTTCGACGGTGAGATTAAGAAAGGGGAGGAGGCGGAGGCCTGGCTGCTTGGACTAAAAAAGTATTTTAGAGTCCATGACTTCTCTGAAAACTTGAAGGCCCGAGTAGTCACTTTCAACCTAAATGGAAAGGCTTCCATTTGGTGGGAAGACCTTAAGAATGTGAAAGGGATTCATGAAGAGGACTTATCTTGGTAGCGGTTTGAGAAATACTTCAGGAAGAAGTATATGTCGGAAAAATATTTCGACGAGAAGATTAAAGATTTCTATGAAATCAAGCTGGGGCAACTCACCATAGAGGAATATGTCAACATATTCATTGAGTTGTTGAGGTATGTACCCTACATAAAAGTGGAAAAGGCAAAGGTGCAGTGATTTATTAGTGGGCTACCTAGGGACTATCAGAACAGAATTGAGTTTGACGAGCCGAAGACCCTAGAAGACACTATCTGAAAGGCAAGATATTGTTATGAACAACTTGGGCTTCAGAAAGAACCCCGCGAAGGATGGAAGCAGAATAATAGTTTGGGGTTCCAGAAAAAGGGGTTTAAACCCCCAAGATTTAAAAATTATAAGAAGGATTCAAGGATGAGCTTTCCTACCCGAAGTGTACACCAACATAATTTCTCCTCCCAGAGCGGAAATAAACCTTTTGGATCAACCCCAGGAAAGATTGATAACCCAAAGAAAGAACCCTTGAAATGTTGGGGTTGTGGAGAAGAACATCTACTAAGGGACTGTCCGCATAGACAACAGAACAATAGGAGAATTTACAATGTCCAAGAAGCTACCACCGTCAATGACGTGGCCAGGAGTATGCCACGAGTTTATGCAGCCGTGGATAATAAACAAGCCGACCACCAAGCTTCAGTGGTGGAGATGGAAGGTATGATCGCCAACCACCTAATATCTATTTTAATTGACCCTGGTTCAAATTTGAGTTATGTGGCCCCTCAAGCTGTTGATAAGTGTAAATTACAGCCACATAAACATACTAAGCCATGGTTGGTACAGTTAGCCATTGGCACCAAAAGAAAAATAACGGAGGTCGTACCGGCTTGCCAATTCACTGTGGATGGATTGCCTACCCAAGCTAACCTTAACATACTTCCCCTAGGATCGTACTACCTTCTAATTGGTATGGGCTAGCTAGCTGCATATAAAACAAAGCTGGATTGTTACCACAAAACCTTAGAATGTGTAAATGAAGAAGGGAGAAAGATAACCCTCTAATGGATTCAAAAGCCTGTCTCAGTGAGACGAATATCAACCCTTCAAATGAAAAAGTATTACAGAAAGGGATGTCCTCTATATGCAATACAGGTGTTGGAATCTGTTGAGGATGACAGACCAAGCCTAGAAGACCACCCCATACTAAGAGAGTATAGAGATGTGTTTCTAGAAGAGGTATTGGGTCTACCTCCGAGAAGGGACATTGAATTCTCAATATAACTTGCACTTGGAGTGGTACCAGTATCTAGGACCCCCTATAGGATGAGTACAACCGAGCTAGTTGAACTCAAACTACAACTAAAGGAAATGATGGACAAAGGCTACATCTGGCCTAGCATGTCTCCATGGGGAGCACCAATCCTGTTTGTGAAGAAAAAATATGGTACATTCCGACTGTGCATATATTATAGACAACTCAATAAGGTAACCATAAAGAACAAATACCCCTTACCCAGAATTGATGACTTGTTCGATTAATTGGGGGATGCTACCATTTTCTCAAAGATTGACTTGACATCTGGATACCATCAAGTCCGAATCAAGAATAAAGACATCCACAAAACCGCCTTCAGGACAAGATATGGTCACTACGAATTTGTGGTAGTACCATTTGGATTAACCAATGCCCTTGCCACCTTTATGTGCTTGATGAACAATGTACTCAGCGAATTCCTAGACAAGTTTGTATTGGTTTTTATTGACAATATCTTAATCTACTCCAAGAATAGAGAGGAACATGAGGAACATCTGAGACTTGTACTTCAAGTGTTAAGAGAGCATCAACTCTATGCCAAATTTAGTAAGTGTGACTTTTTCTAGAAGCAAATGCATTACTTGGGCCATGTCATATCTAAAGAAGGGGTAACAGTAGACCCTAACAAGATCAGATCCATCATGGAATGGCCTACCCCAAAGGATGTTTCAGATATTAGATCCTTTATGGGTTTAGTAGGATACTATAGGAGGTTTATAAAAGGGTTTTCCAAAATTGGCTGTCCAATCACTACCCTCTAGAGGAAGGGGGTTAAATTCATTTGGACACCGGAATGTGAAGAAAGGTTTTAGTCACTAAAACACTTTCTGACCCATGCGGCCGTGCTGAAGATTGTCGATCCCGATAATGACTTCCTCATGTGCACATATGCCTGCAAGGAAGGACTCAGAGGAGTCCTTATGAAAGAAGGAAGAGTAGTTTGCTATGAATCTCAAAAAATGAATGAACATGAAGTCAACTATGTGACCCATGATCTAGAGTTGGCTGCCATAGTGCACGCTTTGAAAATGTGGAGGCATTACCTCCTGGGTAGGAAATTTTTACTTATGATAGACCACTGTGGATTGCGGCACCTGTTTGACCAACCAAAACTCAATGTAAGACAAGCTAGGTGGATGGCCCTCCTTAGCGAGTTTGATTTCGAAATCAAACATATCAAAGGAAAGGAAAATAAGGTGGCCGATGCCCTTAGCAGAAGTATGAAAACAATTTACTTGGCAGCGGTGAGCACCTGCGATATGAATGTCAGGGAAAGAGTCAGGAATGCACAAGAAATAGATGCATTCTTCCAGACCATGACCTCGTACCTGGAGCAAGAACCCGTAGGGATAACGTATGAAGGATACCATATGCTAGATGGAGGTCTGCTGACTTACCAAAACAGGCTACATATTCCAAGTTGCGACGAATTGAAGAGGTTCATAATGGATGAATTGCACAAGAAACCATACACCAGCCATCCGAGCTATCAGAAGATGGTCACGACCACCAGGAAACAATTCCATTGGCTTGGATTGAAGAAAGACATAACTGAGTATTTAGCTAAATGTCTAGAATTCCAACAAGTTAAAGCAGAACACCGACACCCAACAGGATTATTACAACCTCTACCAATCTCGGAATGGAAATGGGAGACCATCTCCATGGACTTCATCACCAGATTACCAACATCGGCTAGGCAGAATGACGCCATCATGGTAGTGGTGGATAAATTGAGCAAGTCTGCTCATTTTATTCCCATCAAATAGACTTGCAAGGCAATAGATATTGCCAACATATTCATGAAGGGGATATTCAGACTACATGGCATGCCTAAGGAGATCATGTCTGACAAAGACACAAAATTTACTTCAAACTTTTGGAAATCCTTGATGGCTGGCCTAGAGACCAAATTATTGTTTAGCACAGCCTGTCATCCTCAAACCGATGGACAGACGGAAAGAGTGAACCAAATATTATAAGACATGCTAAGGATGCATGTAATGCATCAACCTAAAATGTGGGAAGATTACCTGCCACTGGTGGAATTTGCCTACAACAACGGCTACCAAGAATCACTAAAGATGATCCCTTTCAAAGTCCTCTATGGTAGGTTGTGCAACACTCCAGTCAGTTGGAGTAATCCCATGAATAGAATTATGATTGGACCCAACATGTTGAAATAAATGGAACAACAAGTGATCCAGCTAAAGCAAAATCAGAAAATCGCTCAGAATAGACAGAAAATTTATGCCGACAGAAAGAGAACCCCCAGAGTATTCAAGACGGGAGACCACGTCTATCTCAGAGTTTTTCCCAGGAAGAGTTCCTTGAGGATGGGAGCTTGTGCCAAGTTGGCACCTCGGTATTGTGGACCTTTTGAAGTTTTAGATAGAGTGGGACTTGTAGCCTATAGGCTAGCACTTCCTCCCACAATAAAAGCACATAATGTTTTCCATGTTTCATTGCTGAAGAAATATGTACATGATTCTAATAATATAATTGACTGGTCTATGATCCAGGTGGAATCGGAGGGAGAGTTCCTGCCAGAACCTCAATGCATACTAGACAGGAAGGAGACCCCACTTAGGAACCAAACCATTTCACAGGTCAAGGTGCAGTGGAAACACTTTGGCTCAGATGAGGCCACATGGGAAATGGAGGATGCCATGAGATAGGCATACCCATTTTTGTTCACTTATGTACATACAGGACATGTTAATAGATAGAACATTGAGGATGATGTTCCTTTAAGGGGGAGGGAATTGTTACACCCTGTTTCCCCCAGTTTGTAAATATAACTATAAATGGCCAAAAGACTATGAAAAACTTTATATGTGTGAATATTGATTTGATGGACCTTTGTTTGAAAGGTAAACGAATGTGAACCCAAATATTTACTAATAAAATGGACACGTGTTGCATGACTAATGGAAGGGGGGGTGTACTTAGAAATACCACAAATGTTATATGAAGAAAGGGTGAAGGGGACCAGGAATGGTTGCGTTAACCTTCACCAAACCAGTGCTTACTGAATTTAATTGCTCAGGACCAGAACCATCCTCTGACCCAGAAATAAATTACAGTCAGGCTGGTGGGTGGGAAGACCTCCTCAAGAGATAATGAGGGATGGGGTGTGTAAGCACTCATCCGTAAGGATTCCAGACTTGACCTTTGACTGGGAATTCGGGCCACATGTGACCCTGCTGGAAGAGGTGAGGAGGGAAGGTGTGGTGGGCAGAAGGGGGAAAGAACGCTCCTGCAAAGAGTGCAGAGACATGAAATGAATCTCGGGGATTCAAGGAAGAATGGAAAACTAAGCGTTCTAGACACAGGAAATGGCAGAGAAGGTTATGATACAAGTTGATAAACGAGGCTAGTCCTCCTTGCATGGCATCGTGTAAACCACTGCCAGGATCCTGCGAGAAGAGGAGAGTAACCTCTGTCTCTATTGTGGCTAAGCGAGAAGAAAAGGCTGTGTTGCAGAGCATTGTGGTATAGCTCGGGGGTGGCTAGTGGTAAATCTGTTTGGAGTGGCTAAGCCTACAGTTGGGTGGAAACGGGCACCCCTTCTAGTAGTCGCTTCACATTGTCTGATTCTGATAAGTCTTTTCGGCTCTAATTGTTGAGTTAGAATGATGAATGATTTCTTGGTTTTTACACACACACACACACACACACACACACACACACACACACATATATATATATATATATATATATATATGAACATCTCTGTGTGAAATGGATATGTTATGCGTATGCTTCCATCTCCTTGGGAACTCACACTTCCCACTGATAAACTGTATGCCCAGCTTCACTCCGGAGGGCTTCCCGGGCGTAAGTTGTAAAATGGCCGAGATAGGAAAGATCGTGTAGATTTGAAACCATCCGTCTGAAGAGAATAATTTCCGCTAACCCCCCTTTCCGTGTGAATTTCCAGACCAAAGTCCCTAACCCATTTGGGGTGAGAACTCAGGAAAATAGTGATATGAAAATACCGAAAGGGAAAGGTTTTCCTTGTCCGAGGGATGGACGGATGAGATCTGTCTGGAAGGAGACAAGGGTTGTCATGGCCATTGGCTATGGGAAAGAGTGTGGGAGTTAACCCCTCTAGCCCCTCGGATCCACGAGTTTGGAGTTCGCGTATCGGGAAGATTATGGGTTGGTCCGACCAAAACCCCCGAAACATGAAGTCATGAAGTAACATGGGCCGTTGATCTATGGATCCCTTGGGATCCACCTCGACCGTTGGATCTGAGAGTTCAGAGTTCACGCACAGGGAGAGAACAAATCCCGTTCATCGGATCTATACGCGGAAGACTATAGCCGTGAGAACCAGAAGAAAGTGCACGAGGTCTAACCCTTTGAAAGTGCACCGGGGAGTGGACTTTTGTGAAGTTCCGAAGTTTCGGAGTTAATCAAAACCATCCATCGTCAGAGGACAGGTTGCAGCAGATCTGAGAATTTGAGGATTCAAACCTTGGAAGATTTGCAAGGAGTTGGGAGCCGCAACAATCCTAGCCGTCTGTCGAGAAGGGACACGTGGTGAGAGACCAACATTTCGCTGACTCGTAACTTGGGAAGTCAGAGATAGGAGTCGTGAGAACTCGCGAAGTCCGAGTTTGCGATTTGATCGCAACCGTCGATCAAAGGGAGGGCGTGGACCGTTGATTGTCCAAGGAGATATCGGGGATCGAGAGAAGGAAGGTGAACGATCCTCCAACTTCGTGAAACACGAAGTCTCGATTCACGAAGAGTTGATCTAAGTCGTTGGGTTGCGGGAGATTGTGGACCGTTGATTTGACGTCGAGAGTTCGGATTTCAGGATTCCAAGGAAAGGAGATGGACTAACTTCCACCTTCATGATACATGAAGTCCTGAAGCTCTTGAGGGTTGGGCCCTGAGTGATAATGAGGGGTCACATGGATGGAGGTTAAGGAACAGAGCTAGCGCTGGGCTAGGCTCTTAGTTCGGGAGTTCGGGAGTCGGGTGAGTCAAGGTTGGCTCATATGTGAATACCTAACGATAGAAGTCACAAAGCGCCTTTTTGTTAGGCTTGTGGTCACAGGTAGTGGTCACATGGAGGAGGCTTGCACCTGGTGCTTGTTCGCATGGGAGAACAAAAACGAAAATTTAGAGGCTTTACACTATAGAAGCTCCTTGAGAAGGGTGGGTGTGTTACATCAATTATGTAACTCAACCCTACCTATCCTTCATCATTTTGTGATCTAGCTTATTTTGTAATAAGGTACTAGAGTAGGGAAGAGCCCAAGAGCCTGAAGCTATATCAAGAGTCAAAAGCCTTTGAAAGCCAAGGTTGACAAGGTTTTCACTCCCGCGACTTCAACAATCTAAGAGCCACAAATTTTGTGTGAGTGTGAATACCTAGGGACTGTTGTTGACAAAGATGGATTTAGTGATCACCATCATGTCTTCTCAAACTATAGAAGAGATAATTTCATCGATGTTAGTTGAAGAAAAGGGAACCATTGCAGCTGACACAGAAGGTGATACTCAACTTGATACTATATTACACTCAAGATACAATTGTAGCATATCAATTAAAGACACGGGGGAGATGGAATATCATTATTGCAAGAAAATGGCTCTCACAACCTGTAATTGTAGATTTCAAGCTAATGATGTTCTGAAGGGAAAGATTAAAGATGAACCACATGTCATGAATGTAGCCATTGTTGAAGATCCATCGGATGCTGACAATGGTGAAGACCTTAGTGAAAAAATGACATTTTATGCATTTTAAGAAGCCTACACTTTGAAGACAAGAAGGGATCTAATGTAGATACAACTCAAGCATGGATAGTTGCCTAGATAGTTCATGAGTTTGTGGATCATGGGAATTATCCCTCATTAGGGTTTTGAGGCATGCATGTGGATTTTTGTCCAATAATGAGGCTATGAGACATGCATGTGGATTGCAGTCCAGTAATTTAATTCGGGAGATTTATAATTTGGAAATTCGGGGAGGTGGAATCTGAGAACTCGGTAATTCATCTTGGGAGATACACCTTTACGAGGGTTACAAGATAAATTGATGGAGCTCTACTTGGTCTAGGAATTTTTTTCCAAAGAAGAATCTTATGAAGAATGTTAGGTTTTGATTACTTATGTTGTTTTTGTCTTCAGTCAATATGTATTTATTTCAATACTATAAGCCTTACGAGGGGGTGTTAGGATATAAGACTTACTATGTAATAAAGTCACTTTATGACTTTAGAATATGTTAATGTACACTTTTTGTGTAAAGTGGTTTGCCCCACATTTAAAAGTGGAAATGATTTTCTTAGTGAACAATGATATACAAGGAGGTAAACGCCTTTGTAATAAATGCACCAGTTATTCATTGATAATACCATATTGTGTTAATGTGAGTATCTTTCTTTGAGATTAATTATGTGACTCAACCTATCAAAGCCTTCATCATTTAGTGATCTAGCTTATTTTGTAATAAATACTTCAAGGCATGGTAGTAAAATTGGATCTTTCAAAGGATTGTGACAAGGTCAATTGACTTTATTTAAGGATGATACTATACATTTGGGTTTTAGTATTCACTTTGTAAACTGGGTGATGAGTTGTGTTTCTTCTATGTCATCAATATTGATAAATGGCTTGAGAAACGTCACACTTCTTCGGACCGGGTAGCGATTTGATGCAAGGATGTCCATTTTCCCCTTTAGTGTTCCTTATTATGGTTGAAGGATTGAGTAGGGATTTGTTGGAAGCCAATAAAACATGTGCTTTTAGAGGTATTAAAATAAGAGGCTCGCTTTATCTTTCTCATTTTCTTTTTGTGGATGATAAMTTATTTTTTTGTGATGGATTAAGAARAGATGCTTTAAAATTGAAAGAGATATTAGACTTCTACTGTATTGCAATTGGAAGGAAAATTRATATTCACAAGTCTACAATATCCTTCAGAGATTGATGAAGATAATGTAAGGCTTATTTYTGATTTGTTTGTTTTCCAACAATATAATTTTTAGGAAKGTTTACAGTRTTTGGTCTTTTTATTAAAGCTTAATGATTACATAAAGAGAGATTAGGATTGGTTRGTRGCTAAGGTTKAAAAGGGKCTCTTTCTATGGTGCATTAAATGGTTATCAAGGGGGGGGTAGACTGGTATTGGATAAGTTAGTTCTCTRTGCCATACATGTTTRCTAGATGACACTAGCMTTCATTCCAAAAGGGTTCTGAAGAGAATTAAAAAATTAAGTTTCAATTTCCTTTGGTCAAGGGACAAGGAGAASTGTGTTATGGCATGGGATAAATGGAAAAAAWATTATATCCCTAAATATGATGGTAATTTGGGACTAAAAACTATTCATCTCTTTGCAAAAGCCTTAGTTGCTAAAAGTGGYTRGAGACAGATCAYRTGAGGGTTTATGAAGTCAAGTGATTGTTCAAAAATATGTGGCCCCTAGTAGTATTGAAGAATGGATAAGGAATCCAATTAATTCAATTCATATTGTTTCTATAATCTAGAAAGTTGTGGTTTTGGATTTTCATGTGGTTGGGAGATGGTTTATTTGGAAGGTTAGAAATGAAAACATGTTTAAATTATGGATTGACCTGTGGGTTGGTTGTGGTGATTCTTTTAGACTCAATAGGAGCTTAGTTAACTCTTTAAATGATAAATGATACTTCTCCCTTGGTCAAGTTGTCGATCTATATCTCTCCTCGATCCATAGTCAAGAGTGGAAGATAGTTGAAGCTATTGGACTACTTAGTGAGGAGCACAAGAATGGTCAAGCTATATTCCCTCTTTAAGATCTAGTCATGTGAGGTTTCCAAACTCAGATGATGAATTATTATGGTTCAAGAACCATATAGGGGGGATTTACACTCCAAATATTGGTTACAAAGTCCTTTGTGATAATGAGGATTTAGGGGCTCAGGCTTGGTGGTATAAAAAAAAATTGGAAATTTAAATGCCTAATGAAGGGCAAGATATTCATGTGGTTGGTATTAAGCAACAAGGTTCCCACATGGGATAACTTGCAGAAGAGGTGTAGATAAAGGCTTGGTAGATGTCCTTTATGTAAAGATGATAATGAGTCTTAGTCTTTATATCATATGCTTCTTTTATGCCCATACTCTATATAAGTTTAGAAATAGGTGAAGAACCTCACTAGTTTGAAATATGTGTGGTATGGCCCTTTGTTGGAGAGCTATTTAAGTTCATGGGATGAAAATTATTTACTTAAGGATGCCAGTGCCTTACCCATGAATGTTGTTTGGGAATCTGATTGTTGAGGAATGCAAGTCTTTTTTAAGATAAATTTATTCTTGTAGTTTAGTGTGTTACTCAATGGCTGAATATTCTATGAAGTTTCAAGCAATCAAAAAATATTAAACTGCTTAGGCCAGTTGTTAAGGAAATGTTGGATAAGTCGACCACATGGATTTACTTTGATGAAGTTTCTTAGGGTGACCCCTAGATTAGTGGGGTAGGGGGTGTTATTCTTTTAAATGATTCTCACATAGTGAAATTTAAAGCAAGCTTAGGCACAAGGACAAATAACCATGCAGAGATGATAGCCTTGAAGTTAACCCTCAAACTTACTTTTGAAAAGGTCCTTGGAAATTTCAATTTTTTGGGGATTCTATTTTAAAGAAACACTAACCCACCAGGAACGAGAAGACAAAACTAAATAACAATGACAAGAACACAATACATAGAGATTTACCCTATAAACCCTTAACCGATAAAACAATAATGTTTGAGCATATCACGCTCCTTTGTTGTCTTGTTCTATCAATTAATAAAGAGTTACATGAATAACCTTGGTATACACCTAAGACACAATCATCATCATACTCTCTTGCTCTAATGCAAGAACAACTCTCCAGCCAATTTGGCTTACATCTTCATGAACTTGAAGATCACTATTCATCCTAACCTTTTATAGTATTACATGATGCCATATTTATAGGCTTTACAATAGGAAAAACCCTAAATCATGGCACCCAAAACAGTTACAGATTCATGAGGATGATTGGTTGCAATACTGTGAATCTTAGGATTCTATTACAATCGAGCTTCAATCGATTATGGCTTAGTAGACTTCTAGTTGGTCTTTAGTTGTTTGCCACATGTCCTCTTGTCAACCTACTATCGGCTAACCTTTGACTTGTCGTTGACCACTTCAACCTTTGACTTAATCCCTCAGTCGATCATTCACTCAATTGATCCACCTCAACTAGCCAGTCGATTGATTGTGCTTTCATTTCCAAGTATATAATAACCCAACATTCTCCCACTTGTTGTCTTCTTTGTTGAAATATGAGAACCTAAACTTTTGTTCATAGACCCAGAGCAACAATTCCCATTCCCTCTCTACACCAAGAGAAATTTATAGCACTCATAGAATTGGTCAATGAGTTTGCTATGTTTTCTAGAGTGTCTACTTTCTCCAACAACACCTTGTTGCTTTCTACCATGTCTCTCACGAAATGGTATATTTGTACATCAATATGCTTCGTCCTAGAATGGTAAGTTGGGTTCTTTGCCAAAAATATTTTTCTTTGATTGTCACAATTTATCCTCATAGCTTGTTGCTTGAACCCAATCTCTGAACACAACCTATGCAACCATACGACTTCTTTGCTTTCATGAGTGGCTGCCATGTATTCAATTTATGTTTTCAACAAGGCTATGACTGCATGTCGCTTACTCATTCAATTGATTACTCCATCGAACAATTTGAACACATATCCACTGGTAGATATTCTTTTATCAATATCGCCAGCCTAGTCAGAATTGACAAAGCCATGTATGTTCACATTCCTATCAATGCCAGGTTTTCCATGGTAGTAGATTGCATACTCAATTGTGCCATGTAAATACTTGAACACTCTCTTGACAATAGTCTAGTGCTCTTTCCCAGGTGTCGACATGCACCTACTCAATACTCCCACTACATGAGAAATATCTAGTCGAGTTCAAACCATTGCATACATTAGACTACCAACAACACTAGCATAGGGAACATGTGTGTAACATCCCGCTCTTGCGCACAGCTGATTAGATTTGTTTTTTGAGGACACTTGCGTGCAAGTGATCCGGTTCATTATATGATTGGTTATTTCGATTATGGATTATGATGATGTTGTGGATCTAATGATATGTTATCTTATTATATTTATATCGACATGTGCTATTGACTAGTTTTTCCTGAGTGTGTAGGACTCTGGACCGATTGAGGATGTCGATGGCATCGTTGGACCTCCTTGGATTCCGGATCGAGTCAGGGAGTGGACTATTATGGTTTGAGTGTTTTTGATATTGCATATGTGACATATGACTAGGGTATTATGATTTTGATTTCGATCGCTGACATGTTTCGTTGATGGATGTAGGATGATGATAGCTTGCTAACCAAACTCACATTTGGAGTAAAGGGGTCATGCACGACAACTAGAGATATTGAATGAGAGGTGTGGCAACAACCCTGCCACAACCTACTAGCACTCCCATCGTGGCTCGAACTGTAGGTTAATGATTACCTAGTTAGAGAGATCCACAATGTCGTGAGGGAAGACTGTGATAGTTGCTCATGATGATTCTAAGGGGCGCGCAATAAGGCAGGGTCCTTATTCCTTAGAGGCCCTTAGTCTCCCATAAGGTCACCTGATGGAGTATTGACTCTAGGGGTTTGACGTCTACCAAAATCAGCCAAAAGGCGAGTGGCACCCTTGGAGCACGTAGTGCGTCTTGAAGGGCACTTCACGTAAATAAAACATGAATGCAGGCGAGTGGCACCCTTAGAGCACGTAGTGCGTCTTGAAGGGCACGCCATGATTTTTAACACTGGTAAGTTAATGAACGTAGTACCTAGTACCTAGTAGCTAATTCTGAACTTAGATGAAAAGGGGAAACTTAAAGAAAAAAGGGATGTGGAACATAGGAGGGAATCTAGCTTAGGGAACTTTCTAATTTCAAACTCAACTAAGATTTAAGAAAGGTGTTAGTCATTAAAAGGAATGTAAGGGAATATAGGGACATCAAGGAGGGTTTTTAGGAACACTTTTAGGTGGGTGAGGGAAATAGGAAAATTAAATTAATTAATTAATTGAATTTCTGGTGCAACTAAGGGATCATGTGACATGTGTACGGGGAAAGTTTTTCCTAATTAAATTTTAATAATGAGAAATTAATGAGGGTTTTGGCAACAAATCACTAAGAAAACTCTATAAAATGGATGGCAGAGGAGGAGAAGGGATCACGTCTGGTATGCGTAAGGTTATGCTGCCAAATTTTAATCTTGACTGATTTTTCTTGTCGGAGTTGGGACACCCATCTTGGATAATGAGTGGTATCTTGACCTTGCGAGGCGAGCTAGGAGCTAGCATTCTTTGGTATTGTGTGTGTGGCCCCCTTGCAGCTCGGGGGGCTTAGGGGGAAGAAGAGTACCCCTAGCGTTGTCTTGGAGGTACCGATGAGGTATGAGCGGTTAGCAAGCAGGAGTTGGACGGAGTGTACGAGCGAGACAACCACTTCAGACTCTGCGCCTACAGTCACGGTATTTATTGAGAGTTGTATTTGTTGATATTGATTACATGTATTTCATTTAGAATTTGTTTCTCCTGTATTGTGTCTCCGGCTTCGTTTGCATGCTTCTGGGTGATGAACTGTATATTGATGGTTTTAAAGGGATGATGTTATGTGTGATCAGTTTTCAGTGCACTTCCTACTTGTTGAGTTTTGATATTATTTATGTTTAGAATTAGTGCATTTCCTTCTTGTGGATTGGAGTAAGATTTTACGCCTCTTTAAATTATGAGATCCTTTAATTTCATTGTAAAAACGAGACTGCCCTGCGTGTTGAGTTGGGATTGCATGGGCATTTTATCTCTGTGTTTTTGCCCCCCCCCTTCCCAGCAAACCCCAATCATTTTCTACATTGCTTGTGTTCTCTGCAAATTTTTCTTGCGCCTTGCGCACTTGGTCCTTCCCTTCTTCAATGGATTAGAGCGTAACCCCAATGATGAGCTAGATTATTGTTGACTAATGTTTGATTCTGTGATTAAACCTCATCTTTTTTTCTTTGTTTTTATCTGCCTTCTGCCTGGAGTTGATGTGATTCTCTCCCCTCTTCAACTGTCTTTTTCGCCACCCACCAAGCTAGTACAAGACTGAAGTGTAGCCTGTAGTGGTGTTCCCTTGAGATTTAATTTTTCCCTCTGCGATTGATTGGGTTGTTCTCTGCGTCTTGGCGTGAAGCTCACAACCATTCCCTTACCTCATCGTATAACAGTTTTTCCTCTGCATTGGCACAAACAGAATCACCCAACGAGGTGGTTTTACTTCGTTGAGTTAAGGCTCCGAGCCATCCTCCCTTGCTCAACCCACCCGCACTCAGACCATCGCAAATTGTTTAATCTGTTAGAGAAATTGATCTCCTTCACTCAACACAGTCGTTTTAATTGCTTGTGATTGGATCTCCTTCACTCTAAAATTCTTTAAGTTGCCAGAAATTTGCTGGTAGTGTACAACATTACCTCTCGCTCGATGCCCTTACCGTTCTTCACTTCTTGGGTCAATCCTTTCGAGGGCACATCACTCCTCTTGAGTTTCTCTCTTGGGGACTCTTATTTGAATATTTGATTGTGTTAACATAGCCCTCGATTGTATATTCCGATACCCTTCCTCAGGATTTCAAGTAGTCACAGGGAGTCACATTGCACTCTTCGCGAGTTAAGTTTTTTCCGGAGTTATTACCTCCCTTCACCTGGCCCTACCTCCCTTCTTCTCAGTGAGCAGGCGAACCTTTCCCTCTGTTGTTAGACAACTACCTCTGCGCTTGGCGGTATTTCACCCAATGGGTTTTCCTCCCACTTCAGTGCATGTGTCACCATCCTTCTTCCTAGGTTAGGTTGGAGCCTCAACGACTTTGGGGGTTCCAACCCTAGAATCTCCCCTCTTGAGTTTACTTTCAAGTTCATCTCTTTCAAATGCAGGATTGGTGTTACACATGAAATTTGCACACCTAGGTACCTCGCCCTAAGTGTCGTAAAGTGTCATATAGGTGTTGCATACACCTTGACACCATGGAATAACCTATGTCACAATCCCTAGTCAATGTGGAGGAGGGATATATTACATGAAGGCCAAAATACCAAGTACACATGAATTATTATTAATATTCATGGAAAAAAAATTGATTAAGTGTGAGAATCAAGTGCACATGAATTATTATTAATATTCATGAAAAATAAAGTAATTAAGTGTGAGAATCCACCTCACATTTGGTTTCCTATTTTTTAAGGAAGGTGGAGGATCTCATGGATGGTTGAAATATTTCCTCCTTAAAATCCTTGAGAGATATTTCCTCCCCCAAATCCTTAAGAGATATTTTCTCCCTAAATATTTTAGAGATCCCTTTCTTAGTGGATCTGATGAGAGATCCTCTCCATGGTGGTTAAGCCTCCAAATCCTATATAATGAGGGATTTCCATGGAGGGAGGGATATAGAGGGCAGTTTAGAGGCATCAAACTTATGATCTCATAAGGGAGATGAACAGTAAGGAATCATCATTTTGATTATGGATTACTTGAGCAAAGGGTTGGACAAAGAGAGCTGGAAGAGGCTGTTGCAGCTTCATCAAAGGTCTGTAAGTATTCTTCATTTGTTCTCATTAATATACATATATCTTTGTCTTGTTTCTTTCAAGTTCATGTTTGTTCCACATGAACTTGTCTCTAGTAGATAGATATGTTTTTAAGCTAATCTGAAGCTTGTTGTATCTTTGTTTGTTTTACAGGACTTATCGAGGAGCTTAGGATTGAAGCTCAACTTGGACTGTGCAAGGACAAACGCCATTAAAAACGTACACTTTTCTTCTTCCTCTTCATATATTAGCTTAGATAGATCTAAAAGGATGTCAGTGACCAATGATAGCACCCTTTCTGTCTTGGTCTTAGGAGTCTACAGACCATAGGGAATCCACTTGTTCGCAGGGGGATTCACCTGTAACAGAAATTGGCGACTCCACTGGGGAAGGACTCCTATTTTATTTCCTTGGTTTTTCCTTTCCCTTTTACCACCTTTAAGATCACTTTTCCTGGTTGTTCACCATCCATTAACCTTCTGCTACCTTCACTAGCAATTTCACCAATTTTCATGCATCTTGGGTGAGTTTTTTTGCAATTGTTTCCTCTTTTTCTGAGTTTCTGGGAGGACCAACGCCCTCCTGTAGGTCATATCAGAGCTCTGGTCTATCATCAACGCTCCCCTATAGTGCTTTAGGGAGAATTGCATCGCTCTGTACCTTTGAGACAGGGAGCGTTGGTCTCTCTTTTGGAGGTTTTTTGTCCTTTTTTGCTCAGATGTTTTGAGCTTGTTTTGTGGAAATATTTACCCAGTATCTGTGGATGGTTTGTGAAGTTGTTTTTATGGTTTTTGATGCTTTTCACTCTCTTTTGTCTTGATTAAATCTTGAAACCTCTTTCAGAAATGTGAAATTGCCTTTTCTAGCTGCGTTTTTGTCGGGACAATTTTGAGTGGTTTCTCTTTCTCCCTATCTTTTCTTGGATTCTTCTCTACATTTTATTGTGTTCCTTGAATGATTTATTGGTTGTAGAATCCTTGATGGTGTTATCTCTTTTAAGAACGAGTTTCTGCTTGTTTTCTTTCATATCTCACTGCCTTGAGTGCATGCTTTGTTTGTAGCCCTTTTGCTTCGTGTCTTTTGCATCTGCATAGGACTCTTTCTCCTGATTGAAAGTAGTGGAGCATTGAAGGTTTTGTATTTTATTTCTGTATACATCATAATCAAACAAAGAAGATATATGCATTTTTTCTTTTGGGCAGTGAAACTAGCTTGCATTTGAAGTAGCGGAATTGCATGTTTTTTGACATTTTTTGGGACATTGTGCATTTGAAATGATGATTGTTTTCTCCTTCTTGTAACATAGCTTTCATAGAAATGAAAAGATTGAATCTTCATCTCTTTGCATAACTTTTGAGTCGGTCAAAAAACCATATTGTCCATGCCATTTTCCTTTTGAGTAACAACAACCATAAAATAAAGCGTGCTAAACTAAAAATTGATTCGACATTTTTATATTTTCTGGTAGCAAACCTACATTAGATTAGTTGTAGGGATTTGGAATAGGTGTGAAAGATAACTTTCCAAAGTTGCAAATAAACATAGGATCTTGCGTTAGAGAGCGGTGAAATCCACTTGCTACATTTTGTCCTGGGAAGCCCTTCTCACACAAGGGTCAAACCTGAGGTCGCATTAAGACTGGCAGAGTTACTTACCCTGCTTTGTTGGTCTCGGTGTAGAGATTTCACGTATTATGGGGGTTGCTTGAAAGGTATACCCACAATGATGAGTGGAAGCATTTCATGTTGATTTTGGGCTAGATACATTGCCCTTGCGTGTGGATCAGACTATCGACTGTTTCCCCAGGCATCATTGTTGTAGTTGGTAACCTTAGTGGCGTATCTCTTTAGGGTATTTACACAAGGTGACTGTGGAGGGGAAAGTCTTCACGGTACCTGGAATCGACGGTTGCCAGACTCACTCGGGCCCCTTGGAGGGTATACCCACGATTATGTGTGGGAGCTTGCACCAGGGTGTAAGTCCGTTAAGCAGGTCGTCAACGTAACTTTTCCACCCACTCTATCCCAACCCCTTCTTACTTTGTTCCTGTGACGTTGGATTTCATCACCAACTAGTGTGCTCATTGTGAGAAGGTTTTGTTTGCTTGCTTGCTTACTAGATTTTTAGCATGTGCTGTTTGTTCTCCCTAGCAGAATCATTGGATCTTTATTTTTATGGAGTCAATTCCCGGAATGACCAATGAAGGAACCCCTTTGCCAGGGGAACCCTTTGTTTTTCCTTCTTACGTAAACATTGGTCCTCCTTACATCGCTACTTTGATCCTTCCAGGTCTCATAATTGGGTTACTGGTATGGTTGTTTTCCACTCCGGTGATCTCGAATGCAGGTGCTTCAGATGTAAGCACACCACCCACACATCAACCTCATGTCGACCTTTCTCCTTCTTCACCCATCAAGTCTCCTTCCATTTATCCTTCTTCACCTAGTGAAAGATCTAAAGCAAGTAACCAGGTTGATAAGAAGAAGAAGACACAGAAAGAGAAGAAGAAGAAGAACTAGAAAGGGACCAAGCCTCCAACTACATCAAATGTTGGATCCAAGCAACCAACTACTATTAATAGTACTTGGAGTGTTGATGAGGTCGATAAGATTAAAATGAATAATCTGAAACCCAAATTCCCTTGCAGTCTTTGTAAGGGTGACCACTTTCTGAGGGATTTCCCTGGTCTTCCCAAGGTCTTAGAAATGTGGTCTTCTATGTCATCATCCCCTGTTGGACATGCTGCTGATACCCCATCAACTAGTGACATTCAGGTTGGTCAGAAGAAGACAACTGTCAAGTTTCCTTGCATGTTATGCAAAGGTGATCATTACTCTCACTTTTGTCCTCGTATGGACGAGGCTTCTTCTCTTTTGAAAAAGCTTCAACTTCCAAATGGTTATCGTAAGATTTCCCCCAACCCATTATTATTTGATGGACTGGTCAATCCGGCTCCATCCTTGGCCAGTTCGGTTGATCAGGTGGTCAATCTGGTTTCATCCTCAATCAAACCACTACCCAAAGTAGTTGATCCAATTCCATCATCGATCAGCCCCACTTTTCATCTGGAAAGTGAAACCCAAGTGATTGATCCAGTCCCTTCCTTGGTTAGTCCCACCCTTCATTTGAAGAGTGACAAAGTGGTCAATCCAGTTTTGCCATTGGTCGATCCCACTCCTCCCTTGAGGAGTGCCAAAGTGACTGATCCAGTCCCTTCCTCGGTCGGTCCCACCCTTCATCTGAAGAGTGCCAAAGTGGTTGATTTGGTTCTTCCATCGGTCGATTCCACTCCTCCCTTGAGGATTGCCAAAGTGACTGATCCAGTCCCTTCCTCAGTCGGTCCCACCCTTCATCGTAAGAGTGCCAAAGTGGTTGTTATGGTTACATCATCGGTCAATCCCACTCTTCCTCTGAAGAGTGCTAATGTGGTCGATCCGATCCCATCATCGGTCGATCCTACTCTCCCTCTAGAGAGTAAACCCGATACTGCCCACGTTTTTCTCGTTGATACATAATCTACCGTGCTAGGGGGCATTCCTCCTTCTCCCGTGAAACCCCCTCTAAGTAATGAGACCATCCTTTTTGATTGGGGTGCGCTAACTGGACCTCGTCTTTCCTCTCACATTCCTTTCCAGATTACAGTACAGGTTTGTGGTCGGGACGTTCCTTAGACGCTGATAGATGAAGGTGCATCGGTTAGTATTTTGTCCTCTATTCCTTGGAGAGATTTGGGTTGTCCTCAGCTTGCGCTGGTTACACAGAATCTGTTATCTTTTAACAAAAGAACTAGTCAACCTTTAGGGACCCTTCCTCAGTTTCCCGTAACTTTGGGAGGGAAAACTATCTTCATTGATGTCATGGTAGTCTAAGACCCCCTGAATTTCGCTTTACTCCTTGGGCGGGATTATGTCTATGCCATGAAAGCTATTGTGTCCACTCTTTTTTGTGTGATATCTTTCCCTCACAATGGAAGAATTGTGACTATTGATCAACTTTCATTCATCAGTCCTAACTGGATTACCTCCCTAAATGGTTCTTATATGCAGACAATATCGCCCCCGCCACATGTTAATTATGTGGCGTTGTCTCCCGTGACTTCAAATCCTGATGATTTAGATCCGGTAGTTGACATGGTGATCTCTTCGGTAGGATTATTGGAGCCTGATCTCCTTACCCTGTCGCGACCCTCAACATTTGTTCTTTCCAGAGCATTGTTCTTCCATTGGGTGAAGATCTCTTGGAATCCATGACCGAGTTTTGTTCCTTGACATGGTGTCCTTCCAGAGCATTATCCTCTTGGAAGCCATGATAAAGAAGAGTCTACGAGCATAGTTTCTCTTCTCTATGGCAAGCTCGTTAAAAAATGAAACAACAGTACGAGCATAGTTTCACTTTTCTGTGGCAAGCTCATTAAAAAATGAAACAAAAATCTGGGGATTGAACTTGGAGTCCTGAGCATAGTTCTTTTCCTGTGTCAAGCTCGTTAAAAAATGAAACAGTCACCTCTCATACCAAGTTGAGTCTTTCGTTAGGTCTCGTATTTGAATCTTCATTTCATCCACCCTTATCCTTTTTCTCCATCTAGTACAGAAATTGGTGACAACCTCAAAGTTGGGGAATGAATTGAAGCTTGGGGAGGGGGGCATGTCTCCAGCCTTTGAATTTCATTCTGGGGTTAAGCCGCTAGATTTTCAAGCTGGGGGCACCATCCAAGGGTATCCCTACCTTTGGAATTTACAAGCATAGTTTAATTTTGTTTCAAACTTGTGTAAAAATGAAACCAATACTGAGCTCAGTATTTGTTCTTTCTCGTGCTCGTAAATACATGAGAATGTAACCGAGTAGACTTTTATCACTTTTTTGGACTCATAAAGGTTATACAAAAAAGGAACCCCCAGAGTCTCCTTTAAGCTCTTTTTAGACTCTCTAAACATGAAAAGATTGTCGAGTGATATTGCTTCCTTTCACACTCATTAAAAGGTTTGAAAGGGTGTCTTTCGAGTGGTAGTTTATCTCTTTTTCGGCCTCGCGAGACTAACATTATGAAAAAGGACAACATTGGAGTCATCTTTAATTTCTTTTTAGACTCTCTAAACATGAAAAATCACCGAGTTTACCTTCTCTGGACTCGTTAAACAATCATACATTGAAGGGCCCATATGGGATTGAACCCTTACTTCTTCCAGTTCGTTAAAGAAAGGAAGAGGGACTTACCGAAGGTGAGTTATATCGAGCATGTGTTACCCTCCTCGAGTTTGTTAAATTAAAAATGGGTACTCGTCTATTTGGATGGGGGAAAAATTTGAAGGAAGCAAGCCAAGCAGTTTTTTGAAAACATCACAAGTCACTCTTACGATCGCCCTTGAACATGACACTTTGTCTTTGCACGCATTTTAATCCACTGAACCTCTACACTGAACCAATCCTCCAAGTTTTTCCTACTCCTTTGGGTCACCAGACGAAAGACATAGTATCCATTGCATTATCTTGTTTTGGTCCATGTCATGTTTCTGTTGATGTGCCTCAGTGTTCAAGGGAAGTATCTGCCTCAAGAGTCAACCATCACAAATTGCATGTTTCAATACCTGTGTCAGTCCATCTTCATTCGATCCACCAATTACATCTCTCTGTGTATTTCGTGTCATTGATGAGGGATACATCAAGGCCCTCCTTCGACGAGTCTATTCCTGTCGACTTCAACACATTATCTGGGAACTAGACTTAGAAACCAGTTAGTACCTTGAGACCTGCATGCCTCAATGGCAGGCCTCCTCGCATCCGACAGTGGGTTTACATCATTGACCTCTGATCGGATGATTCCATGGATGTTCGAATTCATCTCATCTATTCACATTCTCTGGGATGTACTAGGGTACCTTGGGAATCATTGACATCAATGATGATTTCCCTCGCACTTGTTAACGGTTTACCCCGTTGACCAGTAATCAAGTGGTTTCTACCATGTTCGACATCAGAACATCTATTCACATGGTTAGATTCGTACTACATCGGGATTGGTAAGAAGACCCTGGGTTGAGTGATCACTCTAATATGTACTTTGCCCAGGCTGCGAAAGGAGATCATTTGAGCACATTGATATATATACTATCACATAGATCCACTTTGTATTGGTCCGTGGATATGTTTTTTCATCTCGTAGATCCACTGTGTATTTATCGTGGCTATGATCAGTTCATGTCATGGAAGTATAGATCCACATTGTATCTTTGGTGGATATACTCTTCAATCAATATGATTATGGATCTGCAGTGTATTTGATGGTGGCCATACCTTGAAAGTCTTTTATCACTCAAGCATAGGTATGCTTGCCTTGGGTTTGAAACATGTCATAACATTTGTTTGATGGTTGTTTGCAACTTCTACCAGGTTATCCGAGTCCACACCCTTGCATGAAATATTTGTAAAGTGTTTCGGCCATCATTCTCTCTTCTGACCTCACACTTTAGGGGGCATTCTGTTACACATGAAATTTGCACACCTAGGTACCTCGCCGTAAGTGTCGTAAAGTGTCATATATGTGTCTCATACACCTTGACACCATGGAATAACCTATGTCACAATCCCTAGTCAATGTGGAGGAGGGATATATTACATGGAGGCCAAAATACCAAGTACACATGAATTATTATTAATATTCATGGAAAAGAAATTGATTAAGTGTGTGTAACGACCCTTAATTATTAAAATGATTATTTTAATAAATAATCCTAAAAATTAGCTAAACTATAATTAGTTATTAAATAACCTTAACTAATTATTTGTTATTAATTAATTATTCTTGATTATGATTCATTTAAGTATAATTAACTCTTTAATCAATATGGTTAATGATTAATTTGATTATTAATTAATTAACTAATTAATAAAGTATTAAATAAGGGGTGGATAATAAAATTTAATGTTTAAATTGGGTTA